>CAIGRL010243454.1:0-11778 GCA_903798325.1 Fraxinus xanthoxyloides
TTTATGAATTTTGAAATCATGATTTTGTGATAGCTTTTAATGTGTTTGAAATGTGATTTATGAATTGAAATTGGGGGAATTGAATTTGGAATTCAGGGAAATTAAAATTGGAATTGGAATTAGGGTTTAGGGTTTGGAATTGGTGGAAAATAAAATTGGATTTGGAACTGGAATTGAATTTAGGGTTTAGGGTTTGGAATTGGAGAAAAAATTGCAATTGACCGGTCGACGTTGACTGGACAACGTCCTCCCGGACTGAGTTTAGATGCTGGGTTCGCCACTGCTCCTAGCCACTCATCTAGAGGTTTTCTACTTCTAGACAGCACTTTCGATTTTGAAGATTTGTAGTTTCTTGGAGCTTCAAATTTCGGCCAGATTAGTGGTCAGTTTTTCTTGGGTGTTTTGAAGTTTTCACTTTGGCCAGATTCAAGTCAGCAGCTTGTAAGAATAGAAACCGGGTCAGCAGCTTTGATTTGCTATTGAAGATTCAGGTTCATGGTTAGCAGGGGGAAGTAAAATCTGCCCTGTAGCAAGCCAGCACAGTTGACTGCTTTACGCAGTATTGACACCCGTTTTGGCAACTCTTGCTACCAAAAATGCATCATGCCGAACATTATCCAACTGGGAAGGCAGATTTGGAAGGCACTAATTTGAAGGCTGCCTGAATGATCAGCTCGAAGGCACCAACTCGTAGGTAGCCTAAATGATTAAATGAAGTTGTTATGTTTGATTGATTTTCGATGTTTTGTTTTGAGTCATTAGACCGAGTGTAACGTTAAACTGTAAGCGGGGCATTCCCGGAATAGTTGCACTCGAATTTTTTTATCTACACAGTTTTATTTTACCGATAAAAAAGGGATAAATTTAGTCTGATGCACTGTTCAAACAATGAATTAGCTCATAAACAGATGTTGTAGAGAGCTTACACTGTGCACAACGTTCCAAAAATTCGCATTTGCCTATTTTTTTCCTGTTAGGTAGATGACGCAGATGATGAATTGAATTAAATAACATAGGATCTAGGCTCGTTGAACCCACAAATTACCATCATGTACCCATCAAATTCAAACATGCGGACTAGATATATATATGTTCGAGGAATCCATTTACTACTGTACAAGACAGTATCTCAGCCAAACTTTGACTCGCATTGTTTACATAACTTAATTAATACAGACACATGTTTGCATTACTTTCTGTGATCGGAAATATGAGTAAAACAGTTACTCGTCTTTACTAATGCCAAGCAGTTCTCCTAAGAAGCTCTTGATTGGCGATGACCACCTATAATATGAGGCATCAGATAGTATCTCCACTGATCCCTCGTTCTGGTTTTTCACTGTGCTGGCATGAGCTTCCTCCACATGGCCTTTTTTTGATGCATCATCCAAATAAGGAACAACATACTTCTTCATATCATCTTTGGAGATTCCAAGATGATTTCCTGCTACTTTTATGTATTTCACCCTTCCAGCATCATCCAAGGTTTTCAATCCAATCCAGTCCTCGGTGTATAGCTTAGTCTGAGCATGAAAGACAGGTCAATAATCAGAATCCAGTGTACTTGGGCAGCAGAAACTTCATTGATCAAAGGCATAGCAAAAATGGGGTTCCTTACCAGCACAAAGAATGAGAGAGAGGTCTGCCTAAGCGAATCGGGATAGATTCTTCACAACGAGCAATTTAAGGAGATCTATAGTTACCAGATCTTATTGCATTCAAATTATGACTAACTGTACATTAAATCTGGTACATATCAAGGTGCTCAACCCATGGTAGCTTCGTATGTGAAAGCTTTTTAAAGCACCGTATAAAGAAACGAGACTTAAAAGAAAATATCAGATCGTAGAACAACAAAATAAAACCTGAGACATCAAAATTTAATACCATGCCAAAACGTTTTACCTAATCCTTTTCATGTGCAGTCAACTAAAGATTAAGAGGAAAATCCAAATATGTTCCAGGAAATTAATATAGAATCCCAAATTAATATTAGTGAAATCCAAAAGTTCTAAAATCCAGTTAATGGATCCTTATCGGTCCACAAGTGTCATTAGTTAATTCTGTCCAAAAATTAAAAATGCTGATAGCTACTTCATGCACCTTCTGCTTTTAGGACACTATGATTTATCCCACTGCTGTGTTTCTTTCAGGTTAGGAGTCTTAACATTTGTTGCTACTGTATAAGGCATGTTTTGTACGGCTTAAAATCCAATTGAAAATATAGCCGTTATTGGATCTCACCCGTCTAATAAAAGTCAACAATAACGACTAATTTTTCAATTTTAATCCGATTTTAATCTCTACCAAACACCTTCATAATATTGTTTGGGATAGTAAGCAATCTCGAAATTTTCTTCTCCATACCTTTAACATGTCCTCCATACATCTCGGCAACATCCAATCTATATGTTGTGACGTCAAAATATCGTTCCACAGTAAACGAGCAGCATCACAATGAAGAAATAAGTAATCAATCGTCTCATCATCCCTCTTGCACATATAGCATCACTTTGTAATATAAAAAACCCTTGTACGAAGGTTGTCCATCGTCAACACGTCATCTGACCATCGTCCATAGTAAAAATGCCACTCGTGGAAGCAATTTACACGACAAGTCCCAATAAGGATCTAAAATAAGTGCGAATTGAAAAAATATCATCTCGTGTCAACCTCCACCTGCTACAATCATCCAATTTTCAATCCGGTAAACCCCAACCAAAGATAATGTTCCAACTGGAACTCCCATTATGAATATCGAAGACATCAATCACCATGGCTTAAGGATCCAACGCAATACGATATAAAGAAGGAAATCTCACCTTGAGCGGTTGATCTCCATGCCAACAATCATCCCAAAAGCTAATGGCATTACCATTCCCCACTACAAAGGTCAACATATCCCGAAAGTCGCTCCATCCTCGCCAGATATACCACCACAAACTCACCCCATAAGAACCACGTCTCACCTGAGCACCATCCCCCCTCCATAACACAATATTTTGCCCATATAATATCTATCCAGAAACTATCCCCCTTCACTCTGAATCGCCACAACCACTTAACAAATAAAGCCTTATTAAACAGTACTAAACTTCACATTCCAAGACCACCAAATCTAATAAGAGAACAAACTGCACGCCAGTTAACCAAATGTAATCTCCTCTCCTCCCCAAAGAAACTCACTTTGGATCCTATCTAATCTTTTTGCCACTGCAACAGGAATAGGAAACAATGATAAGAAATAAGTAGGAAAATTCGACAAAGTGAGTAAGATGACCTCCCTTTGAAAGGTACATACGCTTCCAACACATTCTCCGCGTGCCTGCCTTATCGGAGTCGAAATGGCCTACAAAGCCCCTTGGACAGGAGCGTGTAGATGGGAACTAGCCGGAACTAGTGGAATCAGATCGTGGGTCGCGTGTTTCAAACTATTCCTCTCCTTCACTCCTTCACTGGATCTGTATTAGTCTGTTATCCTCGTGAATGAGGTCATCGTGAGCCTCTGAATGTTCTCCGTCATGTGCACCATTCAATTCTCCATGGATCCGAGCCCCGCCGCTAGGGTTTAGTTGCTAGGTTTCCGTAACATTGGCTGGAAATTTGTAGCGTGAGGCCGATAGGGTTGGGTCGTCTGGTATGGATATGGTGACCGGCGACGGTGACATAGCCGGTTGGGTAGGGTGGTGGGTGATTGTATTTGGACATGACGGAAGGTACCATCAGCGAGAGAGACTTGTTAAGATTAATCAACTTTCTATCTCCCACTAACTCCTAAACTAACTAGAATAAAATTAAAGCTAAATATATAACACCACAATTTTTAATAATTAAACTACTATTTAATTACAAGAAAGGTTCATAAGCTTTTACTCATTATCACATTTATGTCAATTTTTTTCATCATATTCTTATTTACAAATTAACATAAATTGTTCCTGATAATAGTTTCTGTCCAAAATCTTCTTTAAGATAGAGCAAAAAGATTCATTTGCCCATTGTATTTTTTAAAAATATTTTTGAATGAAGGACAGGATTTTCTAATTAATGGAATGTCAAAAATAAGAATGTGGTGAAAAAAAAAGTTAAGGATATAAGTGTGATAATGAATAAAAGTTAATGAACAACCTTTAATGTAATTAAAATGCGGTATATTTATGAAAACATGTGGTGTTAATATAACCATCCAAAAATCACAAATAACAACCACCTTAGACTAATTCAAAGACAAATAATAATATAACTGCTCTGTCCTTTTACTTTTTATTCGGTTTGAAGATAATCGATTCTCAATCTTAGCTTTTATATGTTCAATTGAAGATAGCTATAGCCATATGTATCTTGTGTTTGGTGATGATGTGGCCTGGTGGTTGCCAACAAGTTAAAGAGGGAGTAACTTGGAAGATACTGATCCTAATAATTTACTTGCACGATTTTTTCAGGCCGTTGATTGAGAAAACTAATTTGCATCCAATTCAAGCTTTAGCTGATGTTTCTGCCACGATCAAACTTAGATTTTTCGATACAATAATGCTATCTAGCAACAATGGTGCTATAGCATCAATCTAGGTGGCTAGATTTTATAGGATCAATTAAACGAATCATATGACCTTGCATTCAACTCAATCTGTTATTTAATGTCATGTAGTTACCATCTAGAGCACTAATGGAGATGAATAACATTATTTTTCTAATATGTTGGTCCGATACTAGAATGGAATGACACTATATTTTCATGGATCGGGAGAACCGTTAATCAATAGGTAAAATAATTTTACACCCTTTTTCTTTCATTTCCAATTAATCATCAAAAATGAAAAGCCATTAAAACTTTGGTGTAGGTGCTCTATTGGTTCAACCTTACTCTTCATCTTCAACTTCTGAGCTTGTTTGGTGAATGGCATATTAGGTCCATATTTGGTCTTTTTACCTTTAGCAAGCTTTTTCGCTACAATATTTTTCTTGTAGATCTATTGCCTGCCTTTTCCATGTGCATAGAAAGCACATGTAATCTAACATTGTGGCAATGTTGATAATATGAGAGAAGTCAAGAAGTTGAACTCAAAATTTACATGGATTCCTAGTTATGCATGCATCATCTAATTAATTTTCTTCGAAATTCTACTTATGCAAAATTGATTCTTTAACAGCAACTTCAAAGTAACTACTTGATGAGGATATTAACTTCGCATCTATTCGTTGAGTTTGCAACGAAGTTCTTTTTGACTATTAGATATAACTTCAACAATCATCCCCAAACGTTCCACTTGTTGCTCAAAATGTTACGAACACAAATTGTTCATAACGATATATAAATAAAATAAACAGAAAAAAGACGAAGAAAGTGTTAATTCAAGGAAACCCAGACCCAGACCTTCCGATATTGATAATTCGAGGAACCAATAAGCCTCCCAATTACAAACAACAGGTTTGCAGAAATAATTTGTTGACATTTTATTCATTCTTGATTCGGTATAATTACAAAAAAGTCAACATCTTTCCCTGATATTTAGGAGCACTAGTTAACTTTGTGTCCCCCCGCTAAACTCCTAAACTAACTAAAATAAAACTACTAATAACAACCGATTTAGACTAATTCAAAGATAAATATTAATAAGAAAACATAAAATTTAATACAATGTATAGATATGTAACAGACCACAAAGAGTAAGCTTCACTGAGGTTTCTATTGTCTATGTCCTCAGTGTTCAATTTCAAGCATGAGAACAAACAAAGGTGAGAGGGAGACATCAAGAATTAGATTGATGGCCACAGAAATTAAGCATTTTCTACTGATTTTCCATGTTTAGTATAGTTGTAATAATTCCATATCCACTTTTACTTCATATCAATCATCTTGTTTTCATTACTTCTTGTCAGATCAAAGAGGGATTGTATCATAATTGTATTTTGCAATAGTTACACCCATACGATTAATTTATAATGTCGTCACCTACTAATTAACTCTCAGTTTCTTCCATGCGACAGTGCTACTCCTATGAAATCGTTCACAGTGGCTTACATGCCTTTTCTGTTTCTTGTCTCGTCTTCTTGTTTGACTAAACATACTCTTGTCTACATTTTGACTGAGGTCCACAATTGCGGTAGACTAAGCCAACTAAAGGACGTAGGAATGACTATATTATTGACCAGTTTCCACGATTAAATCAACTCAAAAACATATACTTAATCTACTCACTCACTCTTTTGCAAAATTAAAACTTTTATTGGTCCCCTTATAGAACAAATTGGTTCAAAAAGTATGATCCTCGGCATACTCCTTTGAGTTGTCATCTGTAGAAGCACAGTTCTATGTGACCCATTTTTCTCTCATTATTTACTATGCCTTGGGAAGAGTTGATTTTACTCAGAATTTTGTATATCAAAACACCTTAGTCTGGTTACATTAAATTAGTCCTTTGCTAAATGTTGAATTTATTTTTGTTGAAGAAAGAACACCATTGATTTGGAAAGAAAAATTCTGATAATTCAGCAGTCAAATTCATATGAACCCAGTCATTACAAGTTTGACTATGTTTTCCAAAATGATGCTACAGAGAATTACAATTCAAGCAATTCAAATGGAAAACAGAAATTTTTTAAACCTCAATAGAGATATTACCTGCTGCGGGGGCAACACTGGATTAAAGGCTCCATCTGGATAATATCCAAACCAGGAGGTTTCCTTTGGTATTAAAACAGTGTCATGTTCAAACTGCGATATATGAGAGAGAGAGAGAGAGAGAGAGAGATGATCAGATTTACATGGGAACTAATGCAACTTGCAAAGCATCACAAAGATACGTAAACCGAAATAACATTGAGGGTAATGAGTAGGTGATTTTTTCACATACCATAATAAGAACAAGGTTCTGCAAGCTACTGAACCGCTCCTTGTAAGTGTTGTTTCTCTCATCAGGGAGTTCATTATTAAGCTTTGGGAGAAACCTACATTTGTTCAGGTACCCAGCAATATTCTGGAAAAAATCGTTATGAAGATCAGTAGTAAATAATTTGCAAGTCAAAAAGGCAATCCTTCAAGTTAGATGTCAAAAAAATGTATCTAACAAGTTAGATGTTACTATAGCCCCATACAAGAGAAAAACAACATCCGCAAACTTGCACAGAAAGTGAGACTAAGGGAAAAAAAGTAGAAACTCCGAGATTCATCTATCTCAGTCACTTTCTCCCATTAAAATTAATTACCTTTAAAAAATAAAGCTTCAAAAAATGTTAAAAACAAATAAGCAATCTTGTATTTCATTTTCGCGGATAGAAAGGGAAAACAATCCACTGATATATGTTACAAATGCAAATATATGTTACTAGTGCAAGGTTTCAGGCAAAAACATGACTCACTCAACAAGTATACTAAATTACTTACATTTGGTAGCTTAAGATACCCACTGGGAGCCAAGTGAGCCTGTGATTCACATAAAAGAAATCAGTTCAAAGAAACATCATACTCTCCAGAAACGCTCAGCCAGAAATGAAGTCGATATGCATACTTGAATGTAGTCCGAGTATATCTCTAACTTGATTAGATTGTCGCCTATAATGCAAAAGATGCCAGACTGCAACACGAGGTGGAGTTAACAACGATGAAAAGAACATATGCAGAAAAAAATAATTTATGTAAAGGGGGAAAATTACCGGAGAAAGTCTAGTTAAAAGTTTCTCAGCTGGAAGAAACAAGTAAAACTGAAACATAGTAATATAACTAAAAAGGTCTTCTTGATCACATTCTATGCCACAATAGTACAAGACAAAACTCATCAAGCTTAATAAAAATGTTAAAGCTTAGGTTCAACATGCTTTAACATTCACGAAAACCCTACTTCAATAACTTCATTAAAACCATGCTCCCCCAAGGACTAACTTGGGCAACATCATTCTCATGGTACCCCCATGCCCTTGAAGATTACAACCGACCTTTATTTAAAGAAGCATTGCGGAGGTCAACACAAACTAGATATGGAACTTAGATCAATTTTACTCTGTACAATTCAACTCTTAATATATATGTTCCTCGCACAAATTACATTCAAGCATGAAATCAACATATCACCTTTATGGAAGGTGAAACACAAATTGGTGCCTTGCCATCTTACACAAAAATCACATATTACCATATTCCCAAAAGTGGTACTTTGCATCGTACTATTAGTAAAACCCATAGAAAAAAAGATACAGGGTATAGCGCATGTTCCATATAATTTCAGTGAACAACTAGTCGAATTAAACTTTTCTTCCAAGATGTTGCATGTCATAATTTGATACTTTGGTTTATTTTATTTGTAATTCAGGCAAAGGTGGGCAGTTTCTCAGATGTTTCCTTGCACCTCATTTTCCAAGGACAGAAAAGAATAAAAAAAATTCCATGGACGGAGAAGAATAAAAATTTTCCAGCATATATGTACAACAAATTTTCATTAATAGTGTTAAATCCACCCTTAATTTTTCAATTTTTAATAATGGAAAGTCGAGTTGAAAAATTAGAACATTTTACAAGAATCAAGATACATTCCTAAATTTACTCTTACCACTTCCATAATGCCACCTGAAACTTCTTTTTCAACAACTGAAATTATTCATATTGACCTGCTTTTGGGGCATCAATCTTCCATTGGTCATATTATGATTTCATAATTTGAGAATCTTAAATAAATCATTTTATAATAGTAACACATTAAATGAAGTTGAGTTGGAATGAGTAAATTTAGATCCATTTTTAGAAGCAAACATGTTAAAAGTTTAAAAATTGAAATTTAATTTACATTCTTCATCTAGTTATTTGCAATCAATTCGTTGAAGTGGGTGAAAATTCATGCATTCAATTCCCTAAAGAGGGAAGATAAATGACTACTTATTTTGAAGAAAAGATTTTAAGTTACAAATAGAAGTTAGTAAGAGGTTTGATAAAAAATGGGTATTAAATGACAAATCATAATCGTCATTGCCCTCAAATATACTATATCAACTGCTACAAAGTTAAAAAAACCTGCACCACACAAAAGAGAGTTAAAACAGCACTTACACCACATAAAGGAACTGAAGCACTACCAGCATGAGGTCCGCCTAGTGAGATAAAATTCTTCACCTGTGATATAAACAGAAAGAGTGCAAGTAAACCAAGTGATGCACAAACATTGGCGACAGTTCATCAAAAAAAGCTTGTCATTCTGCTTCATAAAAGATGTACAAATTGATTAATTAACTTGATGTTTACAAGAGATGCTAGTCTTCTGTAGTAGGTCATTAATAGCATTCATCAAAAGATTTTTGTAGGAACATTTATTACGAATTTAAAAATGTTTGACATACACGCATGTAATTTTCTAACAGAACAAAACCCAACTCATAACATTTTCTATGCACTAAAAATCACGCCTTAAAGAAGTCTGGAAAAGATCTACAGAAAATAAGCTTGCAAAATCAATTTAAGTTGGTCCCTACCGGTGGTCCTCCATCACAGAACTCCACAACACCTCTGCCGATTAAGTTACCCTACATGTACAACCAAGAAACTGATTAAACATCATACTAATAATGAATTCTTTTTAAAAATGATGACAAAAATATTGAAAGATATATTATTAACAGTAGTAATAATATTCATAAGAAACTTCATATTTTAAGCAGCAAGATGTATTCATCTGATTGCTTTACTTGTAAATGCAAAGATGTCGAAGTTTATCATAATTGACTACGTTCTGTGCCATATCACGAAAGAGATTGATGTGTTTTCAAAAGAAGTACATAAATAAAGAGGAGGAAAAGACGAGCTAGAGAGAGAGTTGCATTTTGGGGTGGACAGTAGGGAGAGGGGGGGTTAGGGGCAGCTTTCTATAACTAAGCAACAGATTGATAATTGCACGTCATTTTATTTGGTTTTCCACCTCTTTGTCAAATGCAATCTTTTCACAGGGAAATTGCAAGACATAAAGCCACCAAATACTTTTGCTGAAGATAAAGAAAATGGACATTATAATTTGTGAGCTACAACATGAAATGTAATATCCATGAGAGTCACCTGTGAGAGGCCAACAATGTTGTAGCCTTGTTGGAGTTCTTCCATTTGCTTCACCTATAGTTTGTTTTGAGCTCATTAGGGAGATAATAAACTGCAGGAACCAACTTGTCACTAAATGTAATGCGCTTAAACAACTTTGCGCCCTACCTTATTGCAAGCGATTTCTGTCTGCAGAAAAGTGAAGAAGGCAACATCAACTTACAATCATGAGATGGGAATTGATGCAACCAAGATGAAAAATAAAAGATAACATTATTTTTTCCTTACTTGTCCCTGTAGGTTCATAAACCAGGAATCCCATGCTCCATCACCAATTTCTCTAAAGTATTGAGAAATGCAAAAAAATAAAATAAAATAAAAGATACACAGGCTAGAAAACAATCCAGTACAAAATAAGAGAAAAGGAATTGATTTATTATGGAAAAAACCTAGAGCTTCTCTCGAGCCAAATGAAATATATTCTCCTATCATTAAGGTTCGGACAAAATATAATGTGAAGGGAAGAGAACTATTTTAACAGAAATTCAGCATAGCAATGTTATGTAGCAAGGATAAAAGATATAGGGCATGTTCGGTAAAGATTAAAATCGGATTAAAATTAAAATACTAGTCGTTATTGTTGACTTTTATTAGATGAGTGGGACCCAATAACGGCTATATTTTTAATTTTAATTGGATTTTAAGCACAACCGAACATGCCCATAATCTAGGACGGAACGCAAGGACGGTAACTCAATACACATATTCCAGATAATGAATATGATTATCAAGTAAGCAAGAGATATCAATCCAACCAGAAGTCTTCCCATATAAAATTTTCAACATGTATCTCCACAGGTTGGTTATTTTTTCTTGATATGATATGAAGTTATAATAATGTTCTCATACGTATAATCCAAGGACACTTTCCATGAAAATAACTCGTAAGTAATGGACTTTGAACCTTGACGACATCAATATTAACACTAGCTCCAAATGTATCCAAGTAAACTACTACATTCTCAAATCAAACTAAATATTTTGCTTTTAAATAGTCAAATGTTGTCTCAAAAGAATATGTAAAAAATATGTAAGTCTTTTCTTTTTCTTTTTTTTTTGGTTGAATTAATAGGATCTAATCTAATTAGTTAACTTTACTAAAACAAAACAAAGCAAAACAAAACAAAACATGTCAAATTACCAGATACAAAGACAATAGGCCATTGCTTGGTGTAGATTTTTAAAAGAGTAAAATTAGATTATACCAAACAGAGGTTAAGAAATATAATGAATATTGGAGACATAGCCGGATTTCGCCAATTTCAAATTATCTGAAGTCAATCAGACTACTATGAATCTTTAATTTTTTTTCCTAATAACATCTTAAAACTAGTTTATAAAAAAAGGCTTAAAATGGGGATTTCTGTACAATTCAATAAGAATCGTACAAGCAATATCCTTTAGACTTGGACCACTCGCTGAGTTCCTGGGTAAAATGTTTGACTCCTCTGTTGGAGCACTGATCTCCGATTCCTGCCATACCAAAAACCCATAAATTAACCTTTATATCACAACAAAGTCCAATATTGTTGAAGTAGCTAAAGAAAAAACAAAAAGTACCATGGAATACAATAAAAGGCATTGAAGATGAGAAATGGATGGAAGAGAAGGCAATGATAGTGAAGATTATGGAAATAAACCGTCGTGATGATGAAGGATCAGACATGGACATTGCACAAAACTGATAATTTTTTTTTTTTTTTTTT
>CAIGRL010243471.1:0-13785 GCA_903798325.1 Fraxinus xanthoxyloides
CATTTAAATCAAACATTAAATGCTTCTAAAAATGTGTTATTAAGGGTAATTTTGGCATTTTCCACCAAAAAGTGACATTTTTGCTCAATAAAATGTGAAAATGACAATTTTTTTGGATTCTCAAATTTAGTGACATTTACGAAAATTCATCTTAAAAGAATTAGTTGTATCTTCTCCATTTGACTTGTTGATGAAGTGAAATTAAATCTATCAGTCTTGACTTCACCACTTCCTCATTGTACTCGTCCGCAACCACCACTTGGATTAAGACGGGATTGAACATTCAGCATAAATTGTTTTGTGTTCTCCAAATATTTGAAGAAAACATTGGATTTGAAATTATAAATGAAGCTTCAAATCCACATGAACTTGCTTGAAAACGGTATAACTGCACACTACTAGGTCACGAACGGGAATTAATTTTTTCAAAGCTCTGTTTAATTAATTTACTTATTGGTAAAGCAATTATCAAAGATAAGAATTAATTCTTACATAAAAAGTAGTCATTAAACACAGTAAGAGAAATAATATACTAAGAGATTTTCTTGATTTGTTAATACACTAACTTAAATTCACCTGTTCAATTGATCTAATAATATCTAACACGAACAGATATTATAACAAGAAATCATATTCTGTTATAAGTAGAAAACAATAAAAATGCAACCTAAAGATTCATATCGAAATACTTATCATGAATCAGTACTAGCTATCGGTAGGACTTGCCACCTTTTCTAACGATTTTAACTTTCCAAAGATGGCTATTAAAGATCACAAGTATATTAAGAAAGCCAATATATAAAATTTCTAAAAATATATCATATATGTTTTCAACAATCTCTGAATTTGACTTTACTTAATTTCAAAAATTAATATCTTATTTTTAATGTCACGATTGTGATCAGCAAATTAATTGAAACTACTCCGTCTTAGTCAATTCTCATCACACATCATGCTTTCCTTAACTTAAACACGCTTAACACATATGGAAGAAGAAAAATATGAGTGATCAAACCTCAAGCATTTCTATATGGAATCAGTTAATTCAACCAACATGCAAAATTACAGCAACATAAAACCAGTGAAAACTACCTACCTGCCATCACTTTACCATACTTTACCATTATCATAAAAAAATCTACTAATTTACTACTCCCACTTTATTGAAATTAAAAGTGCACCATATAATGTGGGGAAGAAAATTAGTCGACCAATCATACAGTCATCGGATACTTAGGATTTCTAATAGTTAGATCGGAGAGTTAGAATCAAAGAGTTGAGCAAAGAGTTAGAACCAGTTAACCATCAGTCCTTCTTGGACTTCTTGGCAATATTCTTGGAGAAGTCATCACCTCTTATGCTTGAGGCCATAAGTGCTGAAGCATCAGTAGCTTCAATTTGACTGGGAGGAGGGCCAGAACCCTGTGCTTCAGAGGGAGCTAGAGTTCGGCTGCAGGTTCTTATGGTGGGTATTCGGGAAAACCATGGGGTAACCACCTTCATGGCCTCCTCGACATCTCCCAAAAACTGGATTTATTCCAACATTTTGTGAATGAATGAGCGTGGAGAAAAATTTGTGGAACCTGATTCTTAACAACTCTGAGCTGTGGTTAATGACATCCAAGCAGTCAGATTGGTTTGTTGGCGACACATGGCGTGGAACTCTAGGAATTAGGTTAGATACATCCTCTAGATTTGCAAATTCAGTCATGCCCATGGTTGGAATATCAATAGAGAATCTATCTATTGCCATATATGGCACTCCAAGATTAGCTTGAAAGTGGTGGATCAATCTAGGATAGGGCAGTTTGTACTACTTGGCCCTCCTTGGTCCCTCATATACAATTTGATCAAATATCATCTTCAACACATTCAAGAAACTTTGGTACCTAGCTTGTACAGAACCATTGCCATCTCATGAGATTAGTCAGAATAGTTTGTTCGATGATTAATGTTTTCGCAATGAAACATTGAAATAAGGATGAAAATGTAAAAAAATAAAACGTATGAACGTTTTTCGCAAGAAGTGTCAAACATAAGGACGTTTTGTGCTATTAACCTTGAGGATTTTGTCAAAGACTTTGTATTTTGGTAACAACCTAGAAGCAGACAGGCTGTCAACTTTGTTAGGTCAGTTCATACATGTCATTTCCATAGCTATCTCATCATTGGTAGGAGTAATGCCCTTCACAGGGGCCTTACAGCAACACACTCCACTACCTCCCCCATTCCTAGCCAGTCTTTTAACAGATATGGAATATACATAGGATAATGCTATGTGTACATAGCATCATCCATAGTAGTGTCTATAATGGCCAAATGTTTGGCCCCTATTGGAGGGCCCCTCCAATATGGGCCAAACATGTGGTCATTATGGACACCTTTATGGACATAGCTATGTACTCATAGCATTGTCCATATACGTAACCAGTCTGCCCCTATTGCATGTTTGCCACCTAAATAGATTCCCAACCTTTCTTATATATTTTCAGTATGATTGCAAAGAGCTCCTTCACAGAAACTTCATTAAATTTGTGAAACCTAACAATCTCATCTAGACTAATTCTTACAAATTCTTTTATCAAGACTTTGAACTCCCCTATAAATTTGCAGTGTGCGGTGAATAAAACATATAGGGTTTCATTTGGTCCAAACATGAAACAATAATTGTGTAGATTAACTGAGTAACGTCCTTTGGAAAAGGTCTCAAGCCTGAATAGTTCTGGCTTTGAAATGAGAGTCCCATTGACCTTGTTTGCGCCATCCCCAGCGTAGAAGGTCTGGCCGATTGGCCGAGCAGGAGTATCAGAACCTTCCCCATTTTTTTCTTTTTCTGCTCTAGTGGCCCTTTGCCTTGGTAGAGGTGTGGACTTAGAGAAGTCATGAGCATCTCCTCCAAAGACTTCAAATTGAGAGCTAAAGCGTTGAGGCTCTGTTCTTTACCAGCTTTGACGTCCTCTGACGTCATCCGCTGGGTCAAAATTAGCTTTCTCTTCATCAATTTTGCCTAGTTGCTTCTTCACTATGACCAGAGCCTTGATATTAGGTGCTATCACCCTTGGAATAATTTCCCTCAAAATCCTCACTTTTGTTGTCTCCCACTTTAACCTTATGGCTTGCGTTGCATAGGTCATGGGTTCGTTTGGACGTCGACGGGACGTGCTATTATAGGCGAAATGGGTTCCTCTGAGGACAGTCACTCTGAAGTTTGTGGAGGTGATTCATAAAGCACAATGGCTCTTGATATATCTAACCACGATTGTATGAGCTCATAAGATTGTTGGTAGCAGCAATGTAGGGGAAGGTTTCGCGAGCTTCATTGCACAAGGCCAACACTAGTATCGGCACTTCTAGAGGTTTTACCGTTTGCTTTCTCTCCCTTGTTTGTTGTTGCGTTTTTTATATCACAAGTGTACGATATTCTAACAAGTAATATAGTGGACCTTTGAGTCCGAATTATCATTCCCATGAGAATTATACTTTATTCTTAATCTATCTTTCCTAACTCCTATTTAAGACAAATAAAGAATGATAATATTGTGAAGAGTTTTTCTTGCTTGTGAATTAATGGAAAGTAATAAAAAATTGCATACTGATTTAATAAAGATTTGAATGAGTAATGAATATTAGGGTAAAACAAGTTCATCTAATGATCACCTTAGTGTTCGGTCGAATTCTTCTATGGTATTCAATTTACCCCTCTCGAGTTCTCGTCGAACCTATTTAACTAATTCAATTCCATATCTCTATGTGAATTACCCTTAGTTAAATGAATTATGGTTCTAAAAATTTCTATAACGACCGCAATAATTAGAATAGGTAACTCTAATGTTATACTACTTTATCGGATTTTATTATACGGCCTAAATCTCAAACTCACCTCTCGATTCGTAAAAGACTCGCAAAATAATCAAATTATTAATCAAGTAATTTAATGCATTAAACTCATAATAAAACCAACACATGAACGACAAACTATCAAGAATCTTGAATAAAAGAAATAAAGATTTTCAAATAGATTACATTGTTCTCCCTAATTTAAAGTTAGCTACTCATAATAAATAAAGAAGGAAAACAAAGAGTTGATATTGAGTATATCACCGGGTTTTGAATATAAATGTAGAAAAAGAATTAAACTTGCACCAAGATCTTCTTTTTCTTCCAATCAATTTTTCAAAGCTTGAATCCCTTGATGTTTTCCTGTATTTAATTGTACTCTTCAATATCTAGTTGTATCTTTTTTATTTCAATGTGTGGAACTCCTTTATAAGTGCCTACTTAAGTCTATTTATACTTTTCTACACGTTCTTGGCCAATTTGGGATCTTTTATGGGCTTCTAGCGGCCTGAATAGCAAAAACCCTATTTGTACGGCGCAGCTCCTAGGTGCTACCTTTCTACAAAAGTTCTGCTATTGTTGAAAGGGTAGCACCTGGGCAGCGCCTGAGCGTTACCTTGCTGTCATTCTGCGTATTCTTTAATATTTTTATCATAACGTTTTCTCTCGATATCCGATTAAGGCAATTCAAAATGAGTTGGAAAGATAATTCAAATGACTACAACTATGATAGAACAACGCCTTTTCAATTCAACCGTTTACTAGACTAAAAATGGGTCTCAATTTCCAACTAAAAATTTGGATATCCTTGTACGGGTGAAAATTGATTTGTTTTCATTCCTTTTGATATTTAGTTGTATCCGTTTGACCCCTATCATTCCCGAATTTTCATTGTGAGTTTTGACACAACTTTTAAGTATTTGCACTTTAACCCCTAACTTTGGATCTCATCATTTTTCGCTTCTTTCTTTCAATTTTACTTCCATTTATTAAGTTTGACCTAATAACACATTATATAATAAATTAAGCTATAATTCCATTAAAAGAATTACGAAATATCAACATTTAAGAGTCCGAATAAGTGTATAAAATACATTTATCCAACACTCACGAACTTAAACATTTATTTGTCCTCAAACAAAACCATAACGTAACTTAAAATGCACACAAACATGCCATGCTAATTGCCTAATTGGCGGCCAATCAATCAAGTAAAGCAACAAGATTTTAGCTAGTTAACTTGACTTTTTATTTCTGGATTGAAATCATAGTAAAAAATCTATGCTCGACTTCAAAACCACAATACAAAAATTAAAATTTACTTTTCCATTGTAAAATCGACGTGTGTGTGTGTGTGAAGAACTAAGCATATCATTATGAATTCATAAGTTGTTTCAATTCTTGACCCTCAATTGTCAAATATGTTCTTTTATTACTCGTAAGATTCACACACCCTCAAACTTATTATTTTCACTCTTTTCCAATGTGTGAATTAAAGTTGGATTTTTTTATTACTATCCTCACATCTCTAGTTTGACAAAATTTCACCAATTACAGTTCAACATTTCAATAAACAAGGAATCTCCATTAAGTTTGATTGATTTGATCTCTAGAACTTAACTAGGCTAACAATCTCTTATCAAAGCTCAAATTTTCTTGAACGGATATTTGGGAAAATAACCAAGGCATTTGGCGCGTCTCCTGTTTCATGCACCTATTTTTCTGATTTTTTTATAATATTATTTCTTTATTTGAAACATTTTCTCCCTTAAGTTTTCTAAATCACTCATGTAACAAGCTTTCGGCTGATAACTCCCAAGTCAGATGACTATAGGGCACTAGATTTTTAAAGACCTTTACATGCTTAATTGCTTGAGTCATAAAGGCCACGAAGAGAAATTTTCTAATAAAATATTTTTTATGCCTTGATTAGTTTAATACCAATTCAAGTAAAACGACCTCTAACTTGAGATTTTCACCAAATTGCATCTTAGTGACCTTAGACAATTCACATAAGATTTTTAATTTCACACATGGAATCCCTATTTATCTCAACATCTTCCTACAATAGTGGAATCCTCCCAAACTATTCTAAATTTGGCTCAAGAATGTAAAATTTAGTAGTTTTAGGTTTAACATCGATGGTCCACTATTTCACCATATTCAATTATGAAATCAACTCATTCCTACACAATACTTAACTTAATTCATGTGCTCATTATATATCAAATTTCATATAGAAAAGTAAAAATTAATCTATTCACCATTCATAGATCTCACGATTGAATATATTCATCATTGTCAACCAGTCTGACTAACTCACACAAACACACAAAAAGAAATTTTTGTATTTTTTTTTTACTAAAACAATAAAAGCATACAAAAACACAATAAAAAGATGAAACCTCATGTTTTCCACTCCCAATCTTAAACTAGACATTGTCCTCAATGTCTTCAATCCTAAATCCGCATATAAAGGGGTAGGGAAGTAAGTGAAGAAAAGACTCCCCTGATAAGGCGTGTAGTTCAATGGCTAACTTTCCTATTGTTTCATTTGGTTCATTGGTAAATATTGATTTAAATGTTTCGCGATGTCGTGTTCCTGAAAAATCAAATAAAGCATTAAGATCAAATAACTGGAACAAGTGTTACTTAGCTCTATCATCTAATAAACCAATGTACATATAAAAGACCTAAGGGGAAACGAGGTATAGTTGATGAATCACAAATAACTTAAAACAAACTAAACTATCCTAAAACTCAAAAATAAAAAAAAATAATAAAAAGAAAGCTTTAGTTGCCTAACAAGAAACGCATCTTTAAAGTCATTACCTTGACTTTTTGCACAAGTGTGTCATGACACTTTGAATATTGCTTTGGAGGCCGTGCTTAACTTGCTTAATTTGACTTTGTTCCATATTGTAATTTTCCTCCAAATTTTAGCATTGCTCTTCTCCATGTAGTATGACTTTTCCTCATCACTCGTTTTGAGTTTAACAATATATACCTCAATATCTTCANATCAAATAACTGGAACAAGTGTTACTTAGCTCTATCATCTAATAAACCAATGTACATATAAAAGACCTAAGGGGAAACGAGGTATAGTTGATGAATCACAAATAACTTAAAACAAACTAAACTATCCTAAAACTCAAAAATAAAAAAAAATAATAAAAAGAAAGCTTTAGTTGCCTAACAAGAAACGCATCTTTAAAGTCATTACCTTGACTTTTTGCACAAGTGTGTCATGACACTTTGAATATTGCTTTGGAGGCCGTGCTTAACTTGCTTAATTTGACTTTGTTCCATATTGTAATTTTCCTCCAAATTTTAGCATTGCTCTTCTCCATGTAGTATGACTTTTCCTCATCACTCGTTTTGAGTTTAACAATATATACCTCAATATCTTCATAAGGTTTAATCACAAAATCCACATTTGAGCAAATGATGAAGTCGAGGATTTCCTCTTCTTTGAGTGTTACAAGTTTTTTTTCGCCCGTTGTGATTAATTTCTCAATTTTTCAGGCTCCTCTTCTTTAATTGAAGTTTTCTTAAGTTCAACGTTCATGTTTAAAACTTTTGGCAAATAAACAATGACATCTTCATGGAAAGTCCCTTTTTCTTGTTGTATTTGCTGGAAGTCTGGTGGATCTGATTCTCTTAATTGATGTTCATTAATAATTTGTGGAGAAATAATTACACGGGCAAATCACTCATATCAAATTTGTGTGAGAGAAATAATGCAACAGGCAAGTTTCCATGATAGTTTCATCAATTTCACATTCAGCTTTTAGATCTTATAGTCTCTGTCCTATAATGAAATCTCTCATAAGCACATCTCCCTCACCAATTCCTTGAGCTGCCAATTGTTGTCACCTTATGATGAAGTCACATACGAGCATATTGTCGAAATCAATCTCGACCATCTTTGAACCTGTTATTTTCATTCTTTTATATATCTTGAAAAAGAGAGAAAAAAAGAAAATAAATAACTCAAATAATAGTTAAAAAAATATAATAAACTAAGACTAAAAGTAAATAGTCCCCGCCAGCGGCTCCAAAAACTTTTTACATTTTTTATATCGCAAGTATACGATATCATAACAGTAATATAGTGGACATTTGAGTCCGGATTATCGTTCCCACAATGACTATACTTTAGTTTTAATCTATTTTTCCTAACTCCTATTTGATAAAAGGCAAATAAAGAATGATAATGTTTGTTAATAGTTTTTCTTGCTTGTGAATTAATGGAAAATAATAAAAAACTTCAAACACTGATTTAATAAAGATTTCAATGAGTAATGAATATTAGGACAAAACAAGTTCATCTAATAATCACCTTAATTTCTAATTCAAGATTATAACCTAATGTAGTGTTCGGTCATTTTCTTCTATGGTATTCAATTTACCACTCTTGAGTTTTCATTGAGCCTATTTAACTAATTCAATTCTATATCTCTATGCGAATTACCCTTAGTTAAAATGAATTATGGTTCTAAGAGTTCCAATAACGACCGCAATAATTAGCATATGTATCTCTATACGTTATACTACTTTACCGGGTTTTATTATACGGTCTAAACCTCAAACTCACCTCTCGATTCGTAATAGGTTCACAAAATCATCAAATTATTGATCAGGTAATTTAATGCATTAAACTCATAATAAAATCAATACACGAACGATGAACTATCAAGAATCTTGAATAAAAGAAATAAATGTTTTTAAATAGATTACATCGTTCGCCCTAATTTAAAGTTAAATACTCATAATAAATAAAGAAGAAAAACAAAGAGTTGATATTGAGTATATCACCAGGTTTTGAATATACATGTAGAAAAAGAAATAAAACTTGCACCAAAATCTTCTTCTTCCAATCAATGTTTCAAAGCTTGAATCCCTTGATGTTTTCCTCCACTGAATTGTGTTGTTCAATCTCTAGTTGTATCTTTTTTCATTTCAATGTGTAGAACATCTTTATTAGTGCCTCCTTAGGTCTATTTATACTTCCTTGTATGTTCTTGGCCAATTTGGAGTCTTTCTATGGGCTTCTCGCGACTCGAATAGCAAAAACCCTATTTGTGCGGCAGGCGCTGCCTTTTTGTAAAAGTTCTGCTGCTGTTGCATGGGCAGCGCCTGGGCGCTTCCTTGCTGCCATTCTGCATCCTCTTCAATATTTTATCATAATTTTTCTCCTGATGTCTGATTAAGGAGATTCAAAATGCGTTGGAAAGATAACTCAAACGAATACAACTTTGATAGAGTAGCTCTTTTTCAATTTGAACTTTTACTGAGCCAAAAATGGGTCTCAATTTCCAACTAAAAATTTGAACATCCTTGTGTGGTTGAAAATTGATTTGTTTTCACTCTTTTTGATCTTTAGTGTATCATCTCACCCCTAACATTCTCGAATCTTCATCGTGTGCTTCGACACAACTTTTGAGTATTTGTACTTTAGCCCCAAACTTTTGGATTTTTCACTGTTTCTTTCAATTTCACTTCCATTAATTAAGTTTCACCTAATAACACATTATAGAATAAATTAAGCTATAATTCCTTTAAAAGAACTACGAAATATCAACATTTTGGAGCTCGAATAAGTGTATGAAATACACTTATCATTTGTCTTTGTTTTTGTGTTTTTTTTTGTTAGGTTTGTAATCTTTAGACAAATAGTTATGAAAGAGTTTTAAAAGTCAAAGAGTCAATTGGTAGATTGTATAGATGAACTAGGAGTCCATGTACTCGATTATGGAAAAAGAAGTAAAAGTTATCGGATTTATGCTAGCTTTTCGCCAAACTATTGCTCAAGTATCTAAAACAAAATCATTATCCTCTACCTGTCGCTCAAGCAACACAACTTTCGTTCTCCTAGAGCCTGAGCGACAGTAGTTTCTATGAAACCCTAGTTCGTGATTTTGGAGAGTTTTTATCTATCTTGTACTATCCTAAAACCTATATCTACATATACCTAGCCCCATTTCGTGGAAAAGGTGGGTTGAACATTATTTTACAAGAGAGTGCATCCTACACATCGTTCATATAATTCGACATCTCTTGATCCAAAATCCACATAAGCAAAACACTAAAATCCATATTTCCGCATAATCTGTTAGAGTTCTAAATATCGAGGAAGGTGACCAGAGTTCTGGCTGGAGGAGAACGAGGAGTACTCATGTAATCCACAGAAAATAAACGATTTCAAAAGATTGGGAGTTGGTGCAAGAGCACGCAGCCCAAGATGGCCTTGTTATTACAGTTAGGAGGTTAGAAAGTACTAAGTTTAGCTGAGTCTGAACAATTTGTAAGTCTTTATCATTTATAATGGATACTATTAGCTTGGATTTTGGGTTTTTATCTTGCGAAGAGTTTTCTCCATCATCAATTTTGTGGTGTTACTTACTTTTCTGCAATATATCAACTGCGATAATTCAAGTTATGATAGTATTGCATGTGAATTCATCTGAATAAAATAAATAATTGTGACTTGTTACTTTTATTAATTGGTAAATTTAAATTTTGCACAAAACACGTATTCACCTCTATCTAAGTGTTAGTTGGGTTGAACGTCATTATTTTCAAGTAGTATCAGAGCCTCAATTCGATTCTTAACCCTAACTTAATCTAGATGAGTCAGTCTCTTTCTGTGCATTCATATTTTGATAAAAGCAATTATGAATATTTTAAGGTTAGAATGAGAGTCTTTTTTAAGTCTTTGGACGACCAGATATGGGTTAGTGTACAAAAAAGTTGGACTGCCCCTCTACTACTATTTCAGGTATAGTTACCCCTACGATATTTCACTTTGGACTAAGGACGACCTAGCTTAGTATAACTGGAATAGTAAGGACGACCTAGCAGTGTATGCCAAGTGTTTAGAAGAGTATCGATGTGTGAGACCGCAAAAAAAGTTTGAGATATTTTAGAGACCACACATAAGGGAACTAAAACTATAAAGAACTCCAAACTATAGATGTTGACCATTAGGCTTGAACAAATTAGAATGAGGGATGATGAATCGTTCGATGATTTATGTGCAAAGTTAAATGACATTGTGAACTCTATCTTCAACATGGTGAGAAAATTCTTAAGTCTAGGATTGTTTGAGAAGTTTTTACATCCTTACCTGAGAGGTTTAGACCTAAGATCACTACTATAGCCTTGAACACCATTAAGGAACAAGAGAATGACTTTACTGATACTGAGACATTTAGAGATGAGGATATAGCTTATTTTGTTAAGAAATTTCAAAAAGTTCTTATGAATAAGAAAAAACCTCAAGAGAGAAAGATGGGTGGGCTTGTAAGTTTAGGAAAGATGAGCTTGATAAGACTAATTCTGGGAGCAGGAGTACAAAATCTCAGTCACTTAGATGTCACGGGTGTTAGGGTTTCGGACACTATATGAAGTAATGCCCTAGCTATAAGAAGAACCTAAATAAAGGAATTGTAAGATAATATATGTGTTACTTACAGACGATGAATCTAATTCTAGTGACCAAAGTGATTTTTCTAGTAGTGAGGATGAGAGAAACTATATGGCCTTCGCTTCTATAGTTAAGAGTGATTCAAAAAAGAATAGTGAGAAGATTGAGGACGTAGATTGTAGTGAGAGTTCTGAGGAAATCTTTGAGAATGATACTGAGATTTGTGAGTAGTATAATCTGTTATTTGAGGAGAGTCTTAGGATGAAAAAAAGGTGAATAAAGCCGTATTGAAGAAGGTTAATGAACTTGAGAGAGAGAGAGAGAGACTCATAGCTGACCATTAGGAATCTACGAAAAGTCTTAGTAAGTTAAGACTTGTAAATGCCCCCAAGGGCATAGGCGAGTTGGTAAGGCCTGAGGTAACGTGGGGATAAATCCTTCGGCATCGCAAGTTCGAATCCTGACTCAGTGGTCGGGTCTCAGTCCCTTTGGGGTGGACGGGGCTCCGCTGGGCTAGGTTTGTGTCATGTTGGCTCTTTCCCTCAGGTCCCTGCCACTCGTGCATATCCCTCAATTTACAACCCGCCTGGACGATGGGCCTCTGGCACAGGTGGGGGGATTCGCCTTTGGGACTTCCTCCTTAACAAAAGTTAAGACTTGTAAATGAGAACTTAGAGTCTAAGGTTAGAACCCTAGCAAGCGACTTTGAGAAATCTAATACTCAACTCCGTTCTTTCTTGATTGGTTCTTCGAAACTTGATAATTTGTTAGGGATGAACAAGCCAACTGGAAATAGGAGAGGTCTATGATATATTTTGACCTATAATAATACTGCTAGTACATCCAAAATCATTTTTATCCCAACCACCAACAAACCTAGGAATGTTGCAAATCCTGAACCCACGGACAACAGTGTTTTAGGACAGAGGCCTACTTGACAACGTAGGACCAATCGACCCAGAAACCAATATCAATAATCACGTAGTCTTGAACCTAGGTTTATTCATACGTGTCACATTTATGATGTGTTAGGACACACAAAACCTAGGCGTCACAAATTTGTGAATAGGAGTAGGAGTCATGATATCTCTAACAAGATTAACTTCCTTACCAATTAGGTTAGTAATTTGACTATGATGATGACATAGCTGACTACAATTACCTCTACTTCCAAGAAGGTGTGGGTTAAGAAAAGTGATCTTCCTAGATATGATGAACAATTGAACTGCTATGTTGCTCTTAAAGTTAAAAATGACTCTATGTGGTATCTTGATAGTGCATGCTCTAGATATTTGTGTGGTAATAAAGCATTAGTCTCTACTTGTGAGGAGTGGAATGAAGATGGTTACTTTTGGAGATGGTACTACTGCACCTATTCTTGGTAGAGGTACCATCCATATACCAGAATTGCCTGCTATCTCAAATGTGCTTTATATGAAGGGTTTAAAGTCTGACTTGCTAAACATTAGTCAAATTTGTGATGTTGATTTTGATGTTAGTTTTGTCCCAAAAAGGCGTACTGTCTATGACTCTAACAGTAACATTGTCATCGGAGGAGTAAGAAGTTTTAACAATTGTTATAGAGTTCTTCCTAATTCTAACTATATGTGTAGTAGTGTTAAGATTGATATGACTGAACTTTGGGACTAAAGGCTTGGTCATATAAACTATAAAAGTTTGTCTAATTTGGCTAAGAAAGAACTTGTGAATGGTTTACCTAAGCTTTCAAAATTTTAAAACAATAGGTAAACAACATAGAGTAAATCATAAGCAATCTTCTATTATCCTGACAAACAAGCCTTTAGAATTACTCCATATGGACTTAATGGGCCCATCTAAGACTGAGAGCCTTGGTGGTAAGCGTTATATTTGATTGTGGTTGATGACTTCTCTAGATTCACATGGATTGAGTTGTTGAGAGAAGAATCTAAGGTATTCAACCTAGTTCAATCCATGTGTAAGGGCTTAGGAATGGAAAAGACTCAACGTAACTAGAATCCAGAGTGATAATAGGAAAGACTGTCAAAACTCTAATCTTGAGAATTTCTGCTTAGAGAAGGGAATCTAGCGAGAGTATTCTTTACCAATCACTTCATAACAAAAACGAGTAGCTGAAAAAAAAAAGCGTTTACTTTAAGAATTGGCTAGGGCCATGCTTCGTAGTAAGGGTCTAGCAATGCGTTTTTGGGGTGAAGCCATTAACACTATTTGTCACTTAGTAAATAGGGTTTACCACAGACATAAGATTGAAAGGACACTTTATGAGATTTGGAATGGTCAAAATCCTATCAAATACTTTCAAGTGTTTAGTAGCAAGTGCTATATTCTGAGAGATAGAGAGAACTTTGCAAGTTTGAATCTCAGAGTGACAAAGAAATTTTTCTAATAGTAGATCCTAACGTGTGTACAATTCTCGTAGACAAGTTGTGATGGAGTCTATTACTGTTGTGATTGACGGTGCCTTTAGTGAGGAGGAGATTGGATCTTATCACGGTGACTGAGCCTAAAGAAAAATC
>CAIGRL010243473.1:0-10288 GCA_903798325.1 Fraxinus xanthoxyloides
AAGACCCCATTATCCATGAATCAGTGCTAAATGCATCTGCATTTTCTCTGTCTTCGCATCGTTTCCCGCAAAATCATCCGGCTCTGCTACTGTCACAGTTTACTGTAATTAGGTAATTTTTAACTATTTCTGCTGCTTAAGGGGGTCCCATTCCTTCAGTCAGGTCTTTTGTCCAGTATTGTAAGTTGTTATTATTATTTTTTCACAAAAAATTGCTGAAAATAAGAATTACTAGTGCACTGGAAGTCCCAATTAAGTGGTCACATCGTTAACATCTATTCATTTCAACATTTTATTGATTTAAACATATTAGGAATAAGGTTAAAAATTTGTGAAATGTGGGTAGTGGGGTTAGCACCCAAAAGTCCTAGTCAAAAGAAAATAAAGCCCAATTCAAGATTACTTTGTGGATTAATTATCAAGAATTGTTCTGTGATTAGGGTAGATATTTTGAGAGACAGAAAGAAAGGGAGTTTACACCAGAGGAATTGAGATCAAAGATTTTGATCAAGATGGTTTAGGAAGAAAGATTAAGAGGAGGATTATCTTGTCTGATTAAAGTGAGTTTAGCAAGTAGATTTTAATTATGGAAAAAAGGGATCAAGAAAGGGATATAGGGATTCCAAATTTCAAGGGTTATAATCCTTCACAACTCAATCAAGAATCACCAGTCAAGCTTCCTCTTGCTCCTATAGTTTCCACTCCACCAGATAGAAGAGGAAATGCAACTGTTTCGACGCGCCGCGGAAGTGCTATTTTCAGCCCTATACAAACCCTAGATCACCACCGTCCTCTTCCTCCTCCACCACCACTTGTACAGAAAGACTCAACTCTAGCTCCAGATCCAGATCCAGTTACTTCTCCTTGTCGATTAACTGGTGGCGCACCAAATTCAAAGTCACCGCCGCCGCTACCACAGCAACAAGTTCAGGAATCAGGAGCTTCCACTGCAATTAGATATAGAGAATGCCTGAAAAATCATGCTGCAAAGATGGGAGGTCATGTCGTGGATGGTTGTGGAGAATTCATGCCAAGTGGAGAGGAGGGCACCCCAGAATTCTTGAGGTGTGCTGCTTGTGATTGCCACCGGAGTTTTCACCGGAAAGAAGTCCAAGGCCATACCAGTAGCCACCGGATTCCAGTTCTACAAACCCAATCTCCTCCCACAATGCCGCCGCAGCATCACAAGTACTCCCATACGCCGCCAGTGATGGTGGCGTTTGGTGGAAACAGCGGTGGAGCTGCTGCTGACTCATCTAGTGAAGATCTAAACATATATGATTCCAGCGCCGGCGGACATGCAACGGTGCAGCCATCATTTTCCGGGTCCAAAAAGAGGTTTAGAACAAAATTCAGCCAAGAACAGAAGGATAAAATGCTTGAATTGGCTGCAAAACTCGGGTGGAGGATTCAGAAACAAGATGAACAAGAAGTGCAGCAGTTCTGCAATGAGGTGGGTGTAAAGAGAGAGGTGTTCAAGGTCTGGTTACACAACAACAAACAAGCCATGAAGAAGAGACAAATCTAAGGTAAAGTTAATGCAAACATCATTTGACATTTTCAGTTTTGAAGGAGTAGATTATTAAACTTTTAGAAGGTAAAAACCCATCAGCAGGTAGGAAATGATGAACTATCACCTATATTATCACTTCCAGTTTTCACTTTTCGTGAATTTAGAGGACTGATATTCACAGGTCCCAATTTTCTCTGGTAAGTAATATTCAACCAATATTTGATCATTTGGGGTTAAATAATATTCAACCTAATCTTCGTCCAACAAAATCCTATAGTTTGGGATTGAATCTTTGCCTATCTCACGATAAGTAACATGATTTTTTAGACATTAGATATTTTATCAGTAACGAAAATGAAAACACAATCTACACTTAAAAGAAGCTACACTTCATTTCTCTAAGTAACATAGTTAAATATTTGGGTTGCATGCATATGGGTGGAAATTGCTTGACAAATTTATAACAATGTCTGAAATTTTGCAACTGACATTAAACTCATGTTTGACAAGCATTATTTGAATACTATTTTTTCTACGTAATCATTTTCATCAAATATACTGTAGGTGGACTTAAAATTTCTCCACTTAACCATTATGTTCATCTAGCATTTTTCTTTAACCATACATTATCCTAAAAAGTACTATTCAAACAATTGTAAAATTTATTTGAGAAATGGATGAAGTCTCCTTAATTCTAGTGATACTGTACTTACCACTTATAGCTCAGGTTGAAAATAATGATTTATACCCAAATTATTCCTATTAGTTATATTGATAACAATCGTACGAGCCTTGGCCTTTTGAAATCCCTATTAAATTGCTGTTTCTGGGGCTCAAATACGTTTGAAATTGTCAGATGAGACATTCTGTACATGAGGCATTGTAATATGACACTGTAATGACACCTTTGTGAAATTTTTACATGAATGAGTTTTTTCGTTTCTCCTTTTTCTTCGTATTGAGAATAATTTTAAGGCCAACGACCATATGCTGCTCAGAAATGTCAGCAAATGAATACAATTCATGACTGAATGTTTGCTCGGATTTTGTCACAAATATTAGTCTTGACTAAAAAAAGTAGTAGTCAACTCATGAGACTTGGTAAAACCTCCTAAAATATTAGTCATGAGTCATCAGCATCTACTGATTTCCGAAATTGAGGTCCCACTTTGATTCGACAGTTCTAGAAATGACTCTTGATTCATTTCTTAATAGATAATACATCGTTCCATCTACCCTTATGTGGCACCTCCGCGCCTTATATCTACCGCTCCGGGTCAAGAAGTTAAGCCACCATGTTCATCTCATTTTGGGCCCTCTCAAATATGAGGTTAGCTGGTAAAGCAAGATGGACAACAACATTTATTTCGCTGGATTATTTATTGTCATCGCAGTACAAGAACTCCTTCTGTGTACCTTTGTGGGAAAACCATGGACAAATTGATGGTCCCTGTATTTTCGAATATTTGCAATTCGATTTTCAAACTTGTAAAATTAGCTTCTAATTTATCCTTGGATCCACACATATCCACCGGGGAGAAAGATTTTGATCAACAACCTTGCCCATTATATATATACTATTATATATGAAGCGCAAGATATAAGCAATATGAAATAAAGATAAACAATCAAGAACACCAAGATTTTATGTGGAAACTCAAGACGAAAAAAATCACGAGCAGAGGAGGAGTATTTCATTATAATCAATAATGAATATTGTTAATACAAGATCTCGATACTCTCAATCAAGATCTAAAACTCTCAAAATGATGTATCAATGTTGTGTTGCTTCTACAGGTCATGGGTACCATATTTAAAAACTAGAAATAGAGTTATAGTTGATATAGATCGCTGAAAAGGCGTTAAAATGTGAAACGGGTTTGGATTGGACAACACCATAGCTCGAGTGTCAGACGGGCACTAGCAGGGAGCATGCGAGCTCCACCAGGTGCCAGCTCCCTAGTTTGCGTGCTCGAGCGGGAGATGGGCGCCAGCTCACTAGAATTTGTGTCACACTTCAACAATTCTCCACTTTGAACCAAATTTCAACACAAGGAATTACAACACACTCTTCAATCAACTCACCAAACAACTTCTCCATCTCTTCCACACCAACTTCTACGGGCAAATTCAACGACAAATACCTACTAAATTCATATCAGTAGGATTCTCTTGGTATTCATCTTGCTCGCTATAATACTACTATGAGCAATCACATCACGCACAAAGTGATATCTCACATCAATGTGCTTTGTGATCTCATGAAATATTTGATCCTTTGTCATAAAGATAGTACTCTGACTATCACAATAAACTGTAGAATCTACAAGTCTTCGCTGATTTCACTAATCAAACCCCTTAACCATATAACCACCTTACATGCTTCTGCAATAGCCATGTACTCTGCATCTATTGTAAACAATGCTACTATATTGCGCAAAGTGGCCTTCCAACTAATAGCCCAACCTCCAATGGTAAACAAATATATATAAGTGACATCCTCTTATCAAGATCTCATGCATAATATGAATCTAAATACTCAATGACTCCATCTATATTTCTACCAAAATGCAAACAAGTATTCGTAGAACCCCTCAACTGTCTAAATATCTACTACACTACTTTTCAATATTCCTTCCCAGGAATTACCATGTATCTGCTAACTGCACTGACTGCATATGCCAAATTTGAGCCTATATAAACCATGGCATACATAAGTGATCCCACTACGCTTGAATAAGGAACCCGAAACATGTAACCAGTGTCTTTATTTGACTGTGGATACAAGTTAGATGATAATTTAAAGTGGATAGCCAAATTAGTACTTATAGCCTTGGCATTCAGCATATTGAATTTATAAAATACATTCACAATGTACTCATTCTGACTCAAATACAATCTGTCAACTTTCCTATCCGTCATGATCTTCATACTAAGAATCTTCCTTACTGTACCCAAATATATCTTCTCAAACTTTTCACTGAGCTGAACTTTCACCTCTATGACATCTACTTTATCTTTGACTATTATCAGCATCTCATCAACATAAAATAGCATCTCCATACCAAGAATCTTCCTTACTGTACCTAAATCTATCGTTGACTATTATCAGCATCTCATCACAGTTTTTGAAGTACACAAAATTATCATAACTACTTCTGATAAAGTTATGAGCATTCATAAATAAAATGAACCTCTTATACCACTGTATCGATGACTACTTCAATCCATACAAGAACTTCTTCAACAAACATACATAGTTATCCTTTCCAGTAACTATGAAACCTCTAGTTGTTGTACGTAAATATTCTCCTCAAATTCTCCATGTAAGAATGATGTCTTGACATCTATCCGCTCAAGCTCTATATCATCATTAGCCACAAATCCAACCAAAGCTCAAATTAAGCTATGCTTTACAATATTGAGAACACATTTGTGAAGTCAATACCTGGTATCTGAATGTAATCATTGTTACAAATCTTAGCTTGTACCTGACCACTTCAACTCTTGATTCATCTTCATTTATTTTGAATACCCACTTACAGCGAACAATCTTATTTTCCTTGGATAATTTCATCAAGTCTCATGTGCTATTTTTATTAAATGACTCCATTTCTTCTCTCATAACAATTAACCATTTACTAGAATCGCTGCAATTGACTAATTTTTTGAGTATGTAGTAGTCTCTCTAGTCGAATCAATACTGTAAACCTATTCAATGCATAAGCTCAATAGAATATCGAAGAAAGACTATTGGCTGCAGACAGACCTTTTTTTGGCACATTCCAAAGGATATACGGGGCAAGGTAAGCTATTAAAGGTTCTAGCTATTCTAAAAGATGTGAACACGAGATCATATTTAACGAAGGTATAAGGTCAAAATAGTAAACCAATACTTTCAAATCTGATGGTAGGATAGTTTCTCTATTTCAACATACTCAAATCTTCTTCTTCTACCCTAAATCTGAGGACTGAATTGAACTTGGGCTAGGCCATTTATATCAGGGAGAGCCCATTCAGGAAGAGGCAGCCGTGGATAAGGCTGAATTGAACTTGGGCGAGACCTTTTATTTAAGGGAGAGCACATTCGGGAAGAGGTAGTAGTTGAAAAGGCTAAGTTGAACTTGGGCGAGGCCCTTTATATACGGGAAAGCCCATTCGGGAAGAGGTAGCCATCAATAAGGCTGAATTGAACATGGGCGAGGCCCTTTATATACCAGAGAGCCCATTTGAAAAGAACCGGTCGTCGATAAGGCTGAATTGAACTTGGGTGGGTGCTTTATATAAGGGATAGCCCATTCATGCGAGGTCTTCCTCCATGGTATTTGATACATCTATGGAAGTGGTTAATCATTTAAGGCAACAAGTTGTGGCTCTTTGTGAGATACATCACATTTTTTCTTGATGAGGCTATTTTACCTCATTGCAAGGGAATAGCTCTGCCTTGTAAGGGCTTCCTCCATGGTGTTTGATCCAAGTAACAAGTTGTGGCTTTTTGTGAGATACATCACACTTGTCCTTGATGAGCTATTTTACCTCATTGCAATGGAATAGTTCTTCCTTGCAAGGGCTTCCTCCATGGTCTCTAAGGTAATAAGTTGTGGCTCTTTGTGAGATACATCACATTTGTCCTTGATGAGGCTATTTTACCTCATTGCAAGGGAATAACACTTCCTTGCAAGGGCTTCCTCCATGGTGTTTGATCCATCCATGGAAAATGTTTTATACAGTCGAAGCACCAATACATAGTCAAGATGAAGCCTTGCATGGTTGAGGCACTGATGCAAAGATGAGACGAGGCCTTGTATTACAGAGTTCCAGATTTTAGAACAATGCTTATTAATTTATCAAACATGACCTATATTCCAGGTCCTTCCTTCTTCGGGAGTTATTATTTGTAGCTCCTTCGGGGGCTTTCCTTTTTCAAGGGTTCTTTTATTCATGACATCTTCAAATGTCACATCTTCTTGGGAGTCTTCATTTCATAGGAGATACGTTGATGCATAGGTGAAGCTAAAAAACTGCCTTCAAGTTCTTTAATAATTTCATGATCATGTCCCTTAACTTTTCATCTTCTANATTTTACCTCATTGCAAGGGAATAACACTTCCTTGCAAGGGCTTCCTCCATGGTGTTTGATCCATCCATGGAAAATGTTTTATACAGTCGAAGCACCAATACATAGTCAAGATGAAGCCTTGCATGGTTGAGGCACTGATGCAAAGATGAGACGAGGCCTTGTATTACAGAGTTCCAGATTTTAGAACAATGCTTATTAATTTATCAAACATGACCTATATTCCAGGTCCTTCCTTCTTCGGGAGTTATTATTTGTAGCTCCTTCGGGGGCTTTCCTTTTTCAAGGGTTCTTTTATTCATGACATCTTCAAATGTCACATCTTCTTGGGAGTCTTCATTTCATAGGAGATACGTTGATGCATAGGTGAAGCTAAAAAACTGCCTTCAAGTTCTTTAATAATTTCATGATCATGTCCCTTAACTTTTCATCTTCTATATTTTTGTCCCCATATTTTGACTTTTATTTCGATCGTACCTTGATAAATTGCATCCAAAGTCCTTCAAATTTTGACACTCCTACACTTTAGTCCCCAAGTTCACTTTTTTGTTAGCTTTTAGTCACTTTCTCTTGTTTTTCATTGTTCTCCTTCAACTTGGGGATACTTACTTATCACATATAGGAGGCACTTATGCATAAGCTAGGAAAAGGTATTGCTTGGCTGAAGCGCTGTTGAATAGGCCAATATGAGGCCTCTACACTTGAAAAAATCATGGTTATAGAGTTGGAGTATTCCTACGAGTATGAAACTTCTAAAAATAGATCATTCATTCGTGTAGAGGTGAAGTCCCATGTTTCAGATATGAGGCCTCTTAATTCTTCAAAATTGTCCGCTTCTTTAGGGGTTTTCCTTTATAGCCTCTTCTTCAGAGGCCTCTTGTTGTCTATTTTTGCCGTGTGTTGGTTGGTTGCTGGAACTCATAGTGTTTTTGAGATGCTTATAGGCGATTGTTCTTTCTTCAAGAACCAAACCTTTCTTTGAGGCTCTTCTCTGGCTTTTACCACAAGGATGCTCGTGGTTATGGTATCACAAATTCTCGCAGATGACGTCAATCTATTGGCCCCAAATAATGGACAAATGATGTAGCCAACAGAAAATTAGAATTCAAATATTTGTAAGCCAAATCGCAATATACTCAAATCAAATTTCTAATTATATTGATGAATTAATGAAGAGAATGACTCGATGTGTTTAGCAAGTTATAATGTGATTATTTGGTTGATAAAAAAAGGGGGTCAGCGTAAGGAGTAAAACATAGAGAATAAATGTTGACTTTGAGAGTCTAAACTTGCCCCCCTTAAAATGATACTAAGTGTCACTTTTACAGTAGAAGACGATGATTAAGAGTCGTTAGAAGAGAGGTTACAAGGCCTCATCCGCACAGCTGGGACCTCTGTCATAGTCATCAATCAATCATTCATAGTAAATTTTGTTATTAATGTCGTAACTGCTTGGTAGCCCTAGATCTGACATGCAAGACTAGACTTGACTTGTTTGATTGAGTAGAACTGCATATTTAGTAAGTTGTCACATCACCCAATTGATACAAGATCTAGTATGAAGATCTTCTTTAATACGTCTCTACCTACCTCATGTCATCCATTGGGGTGCAACTCTTCATGGGGGTTCGACCAAATTTCCAAATGGGTAGAATGATGTAGAGTGCGGGCCTAGATTCACTTGTTGTGTAGTTTACTTGGCCATGCTTAGGACTTTGCTGAAAGAGGCGTAACACATTTCCCAATAGATTCAAATAGAATTAAAAATGTCTACATTTTCAACTGCCAATCAGCATTATCCACTAGCCACAAAAAAATAGTATTTCAATTCAATGCAAATATTAAAACCAAACATTATTCTAAACTAATGAAGCATTCATGTGAAACATAAAATTATATTCTAATGGCATGCAATCACCCCGTGTAGGCATCATGGAGACACTCTCTTAAGAGAAGAGCGAGCCCTGAGGAGATTAATAGTTGTAGTCTGTTTGGAACTTTTCCAACTAACCTTTCATTGTTAAGAGTAAACACATATTCAGATTGAGATTTGCTATAATCCATGTTAGATTGAAAGCTAGCATTAGTATATCATGAGCTCTTAGTTCATCTCCTCCATATATTAAGAACATATCTTTAGTTATTCTTAAGTACTTAAAAATGTTCTCAACTGTTATCTAATGTTTCTCACCTGGGTTTGCTCGAAACTTGTTCATAACAGGAACATATTAAACACTGGCCTCTTACATAGTATCGCATACATGATAGATCCTATTGTTGACGCATAAGGAATTTTATCCATGCTATTCTTCTCATTGTATGTCTTAGGACACATATCCTTTGAGATGGGAAACAATCCTCTCTTGAATTCTTCAGTATCAAATTTTCTAAAGATTTTATCCGTCTACGGATATTGGGATAAGCCAAGAAATCTTCTAGATCTATCTTTATAGATCTTGATACCTAAAATACAAGCTACGTTTCCCATATCATTCACGAAAAAACTCTTTGACAACCATAATTTCACCGATTGAGTTGTTTTTCATTAATAATATTTTATCTAGATATAATTTTAGGAATACCACATCACTCCCAATTATCTTTTTGTAAACACATGGTTCATCTTCATTTTTGATAAAAGCAAACTTTTTTATTGTATCATCAAAGAGAAGATTCTAATTTCTTGAGACTTGCTTCAATCCATAAATGAATCGATCAAACCAGCATATTTTGTTAGCATCTTCAGATTCAAGACTTTCGGGGATATGTCATATGCACTTCCACTTGCAAGTTCCCGTTAAGGAAGACAGTGTTGATATCCATTTGTCACATCTCATAGTCATAATATCCAACTATTGCATGCAAAATTCGAATGGGCTTTAGAATGACTACAAGCGAAAATGTTTTATCAAAGTTAACTTCTTGTCTTTGTTTGTAATCTTTTGCTATTAGCATTGCTTTATATATATGGATTTTGACATCCATGTTGACCTTTTTCTTGAAATCCATTTACAAGCTATGGATTTTATCCCATCATGTAGATCTACCAAGGTCCAACCTTGTTTAGATACATTGAGTTCATTTCGAATTCCATGGCTTCCTACCATCTCATTAGTCAACACTTGACTTTGCTTCTGTGTAATTAGTAGGTTCATAATCCTTGATTAGTAATCGTTAATCTGTACATTCTAGGGGGTCGAATGATCCTTCTTGACTTACACTATGCTGGAGTGTTCTCTCTATGTCCTAATCAAGAGTTTATCTTTCATCAGGTATTGGATTAGACTATCCCTTTCATAGAATAAACACTTTCTCTATGAATATGGCAATTGTATATGTGGATTCTTGAACTTCTGCAAGTTCTAATTTACTCCCACTATCATCTCTTAGCATAAGATTCTTCTCCATAAATATAGCATATCTTGAAAATAGTACATTCTGTTCAATGAGATTATAGAATTGATATCCTATTATCTCTTTTGGATATTGCACAAATATGCATTTATCTGATTTAGTCTCAAATTTTTCCTATTCAATACGCTTTACATAAGCATCAGAGACCAAACTTCAATATGAAACAAGTTGGGTCTTCTGCCTTTCTATAACTTGTATGGATTTTTGTCAACCAATTTAGATAGGACTCGACTTAGTGTGTAGCACGCTGCAATTAATGCATGACCCCAAAACGATTTTGGGAG
>CAIGRL010243481.1:0-10672 GCA_903798325.1 Fraxinus xanthoxyloides
TTCGTGAATATCAGTCTCATCCTCGAACCCTTCCTCGGATTTCTCACTTTGTTCATCATTTTCAACATTTTCATTTTCCTTATTAGACTCTATCATAGCTATAGATGTGAAGGCCATAAAATTTTGTTCATCCTCACCACCAGAGGTACCATTTTGAGTACTAGAATCTGATTCATTATTGCTCGAGGTCACTGCTAATGCCTTACGTCTTTCTTTATTCGAACTCTTTTTCAAATTAGGACATTCATTCCTATAGTGACTAAAACCTTGACATTCATGGCATCTAACTGACTGGGTTTTCTTGTTAGAGGTCCTAGGGTTTTTCTTCTCACATTTATCTTTCGAGAATTTACTACGTCATTTTTCCGTTCTTGAGGCTTTCTCCTATTCCTTATCACCTTTTGTAATTTTTTAACGAAATAAGTTATTTCATCATCTTTAAGGGTTTCAGCATCAGTTGACTCACTCTCTTCTTTCCTAACAGTGTTCATGGCTACGGATTTAACCTTTTTAGGTTACGAAACGGTGAGTTCATAGGTTTGAAGGGGTCCTACGAGTTCTTCTATCTTAATTGCACCTAAATCCTTACTTTCTTCAATTGCTATAACTTTAGGTCTAAACCTTTCAGGTATGGATCTAAGGACTTTTCTAATGATTTTGGACTCATGAATCTTTTCACCTATGTTAAAACTGGGATTTACCATGTCATTCAGCTTCGCATAGAATTCATCGAACTATTCATCGTCCTTCATTCTAATATCTTCAAATCTAGAGGTTAACATTTACAATTTAGAATTTTTAACAGTTTCAGATCCCTTATGTGTGATTTCTAAAATGTTCCAAACTTATTTAGCAGTCTCACACATTGAAACTCTCCTAAATTCTTCAACAAACACAGTAATGAATAGGGCATTGAATGCCCTTAATGTTCTAGCTACACTCAGCTAAATCTTCTTTAGTCTACAGTGAAATATCAATGCCCTTAATGTTCTAGCTACACTCAGCTAAATCTTCTTTAGTCTACAGTGAAATATCGTTGGGTGTAACTACATCAACTACACTGGTTAAGGGTGCAGCCGACCCAGTTGGAACACTAATCCAAATACACTCATCGAATATTTTAAGGAAAACTCTTATTCGAACTTTCTAATAAGCATTCGTCGAAAAACGGAGGCACAGACAAGACCGACTCATCTAGAATTAATTAAGGGTCAAAAATCAAAATAAGGCTCTGATACTAATTAAAATAATGAGATTCGACCCAAACTACAAGTGTGGTGAATATGTGTAAATGCAGAAATAAAAAATTGTAATTAACCAGTAACAAGTCCTAATTAATTATCTCTAGATGGTTACGCAATCTGTTCAATTATCCTATATTTGAATATCACATAATATAAAAGCGACAAATAAAGTTATAAATAACGCACAGTATGATTAAAGAGAAACTCCAATTGGGTAAAAACTCCGAGCACTTTGCCAGTCAAAGTCCACTATAAACGATTGAACTTACAGTCCATCAGGTAAGATGACAACACGAACATTCTGACCTCCTGACTGCAATTACCACAGCTTTCCTGAATTTTGTGCTCTTGCACTAACTCCCAATTGTGGTTTTCAAAACCCTCCTAGAATGTGCTATCCTGTAGCAACTCTCGACTTTATTTATTCATCTATATCCGTAAATCAATGAAGAACTTCGTGCTCTTCACCAACTGGAACACCATTTACCTTCCCTTAATCTTCAGAACTCTGACAGATATATAGGAATCAGCAGTTTGGTATTTGGATTGAGGATGTGATGTTTTCACCGCAAAGAATCAATCAAAGAACGAAGGTTGAAAGATAATTGGTGAAGAGGATATAAAGACTGTATGAATTCTCAATATTAAACCTTAGGAAAAACATTCCGTGGCATTTGGTATTTATAGTTTAGATTTTGAGATTGAATGAGTTGGACAAAAAGCCTTAAAATGCGAATAAAATTTTTCCAAATGACACTGTCGCTCGAATGAAGGCTGGGCGACAGTCGAGAGTCAGGTTGTCGCTCGAGCGAAAGCAAGGCGACAGGCGGGCGATGCAATTTTTGTTTCTGACGCTCGAGCCAAGTCTTGACGAAAAGCTAGCGAAATTCCGACACTGTTCTTCCTTCTTTTCCATTCTCAAACTCTAAACCTAATATAACGCAAATTCAACTAATTGTAACTAACTCCTTGACTTTTACAATATATTTAGTTTAGTCCATTTTGTTCACATACTTGCCAACTACATCAAATACCTAACAATAATAATTTAAGTGAGCTATATCTTTCATACACTCAAACGCTTCTATCACAAAACTATTGTAAATCCAATAAAACATATTAAATTAAACAAGTAGAAAAGATGTTACATTTTGAGTAATATGTTCAACATATCAAATCCATTATGTTGAATCTAACAGTACCATTCATTTTGGCAATTTCATGCTTGCAAATTGCAATAATACAAGGAACGTATCATTCAAATTATCATTCCAACACTAGATGTAAACTTTTGCCATGAACAATCTTATACTGCGAGTTTTGATATGTTATTTTATTTTAGGAAAAGATGTAGTCACGGTATGAATCTTCTAGACCATGTTGTGTGTGTGGTGGAATTGATCATCCAGTGCATGAATGTTTTGCTCTAGCTAAGATGAGAGGGGTTTATGAGGAACACTGCAATGTCTTAGGCACATATAACAAGCCTTATGCTCCATTTTTTGATACTTATAATCAGAGGTGGCAGAATCATCCAAACTTCAGCTGAAAATCTTAAAACCAGCAAGCTACCCAGCCACCTAGAGTTTTTAATATACCTTCATACCAACTCACATTATCTAGGAATTCCTTAAAGCATCTTTAAGTAAATCTCTATAAGCATTCTATAATTTAGAGAACAAAACTTTTTAGACATTCTAACATACTTTTTTATATTTAACACTTAATTTTACTACTCCTAAAAAATATTTATTTTTTCCCTTATCTATTATTTTCACTAGCTTCCCTCTAAATTATTATATAATTTTTTTATTGAAAATCGAAATATTTTGATTTCATTTAATTATATAGGGTGTGTTTGACTCTTCAAATATGGAGAATCAAACCTACTCTCTAAATTAAAATATCAATTTTTTTTAATAAACCAAAATAACATTTCACGACATGATGAAGTAGCATGCCATAATCTCAATAAAAACTCCAGGCAAAAAAAAAACCTGCCCACATAGAATTCCCATAAAATCTTTTGATACTGCATAATGACTTAATTTCCGCTTAGTATCAAGACGAAGCGTTTTTTATCATGCTTCCCGCCTAGATGCTTAGGCACACTTTTTAGAACGGTTATACAAAGACAGATCCTATGCCTCTTGGAAGCTATGCCAACTCCTTTCCACTAGGCTACACTCAACAGTTGGTGACAATTCCCACTACAAAATAAGTAAACAAAACTTCAACTATCTTACAAGAAAATTAGTGCAATTTTCTCTAATTAAATGTCAATATATTTTAATGAGTACTATAAAGGATGAAAAAGATGGAGTTTATCATGTGAAATAATTTTTGACAGATCGTTTAAAATTTTAAATTAAATGCTTATTTTATTTCTTGTGTTGCCAAATACCATAGTTGACTGGCAAACTTTAAATAACTATCTATTGACTTTGTTGATGTGTGCATATATTATACTCCGACGAGGTATAATCTAGATAGGCGTCCAAAAGTGTAGTATCTAGTTGACTGGTCTCATTTTCATTAATCCAAGTAGCATCACTAAGCAGAAGACCCTTCCAATGCACCAGAGACCTATGAAACCCACCAGACTGTGAAGCAACCTCATCAATGATATTCTACAGAGAACGTGGTAATAGGAGCTCGAGGAGGTGGTCGAGAAGACTGTCGTGCAGAAATATTAGACAATATTGGAGGCTCGACTGTGCCTCGATAAGGATATAAATATGCTATATTGAAAGTAGGACTAATATTTAAGTACGTTGGCAACTCAAGTGGATAAACATTAGTTCCAAGCCGTTTAATTATGGGGAAATGATCTAGGGATCTAGCACGAAGTTTCTTCGCAGCATGTTTAGAGAATTGTTCCGATGCAAGTCGGACCATGACATAATCGTCCACATTAAATTCTTTATGCCTACGGTGGGAATCAGCTAATAATTTATAATGATCATTGCTTATAAATTTTACGTTTAATCTCGTCATGCAAGTCACTAATATGATCATCAGAAGCTTAGACGGAGCTAGCAAGACGAGAATCAGTGGGCAAAGGAAGTAGATCAAGCGTCTAACGTGGAGAGAAACCCTGAACGACCTCAAAGGGGCTATGATCGGTAGACCTGTTAACAGAATTATTGTAAGCATACTCAGCAGTGGGTAACACGAGATCTGGTTTATCCCCAACCAAACAACGAAGTAGATTACCTAGACTACGGTTCACAACTTCAATTTGACCTTCGGTTTGGGGGTGAAATGTAGAAGAGAACTTAAGCGCTGTCAAAATAATATCTAGAGTCTTCCAGAAATAACTAACGAACTTAACATCACGATCAGACACAATAGTGACTAGAAGCTCATGGAGACGAACCTCTTTGAAGAACAACATAGCAATATAAGACGCATCAGAAGACTTGGAATGTGGAATGAAGTGTGCCATCTTGGAGAACCTATTGACCACCACAAAAATGGAGTCATGTCCTTGAGCTGTTTTAGGTAACTTGAGAACAAAGTCTACTAAGGTCACGCCATGGTGTATGAGGAACAGGAAGAGGAGTTTACATCCCAGTATTTTGACGTTGTGCCTTATCGAATTGAAACGTGCGACACTAAGAGACAATGCGAGCAACGTCTTTCTTAAGGGATGGCCAATAAAAACGATCCTCTGCAAAGGCAATTGTTTTATCTCGACCGAAATTACCAGCAAGACCCCCGACATGTAGCTCCCAGACTACGAAATCACGAAGTGAGGTACAGGGAATACATAACTTGGTAACCTTGAAAAGATAACCATTTTTAAGCAAGAAAGAAGCATGTTTGTGAGGATGATTGTTGAAAAAGTCCTGAAAGATGATGTCAAAGCCAGGACAACTAGGATAATTGTCCTTCCAAAGTCAAATCCTACCACAGTAGTGCTCATAGAATGGAGCATCGTAGTGATACGACTAAGAGCGTCGGCCGCTATGTTTTCGACCCCGACCCGATGATGGAAAACAAAAGTATACTCCTGAAGGAATTTAACCCACTTAACATGTCGATCACTTAAATGATGTTGGAAGTTAAGGTAGTGGAGAGCCTAATGGTTAGAAAACAGGAAAACTCTTGAGGCAATAAGTAATATCGCCAGTGATGGAGAGATCAAGATGCTGCCAAACGGGAACCTTAAAAACCTTAGAAAGCATAACAAGAAACCTTAAAAACCTTAGAAAGATCGGGGTGGTGCAAAACGGGAGCCTCGATCAACTTTTGCTTGACAGCTAAGAAGGCTCTTTGGGCCGAAAAGGTCCAACCAAAATCACCCTTTTTCATGCACTCATGATGGGAGCAATGATAGATCTAAAACCTTTAATGAATCTCTTATAAAATGATGCTAGCCCATGAAAACCGTGGACCTCAGTTAACGTGTGGAAGGTTCAGACCAATCGTAAATAACAGAGATTTTAGCTGGATGAGTTGAAATACCCTGGACGGAAAAGATGAACCCTAAGAAGAGGACCTGAAGCTGGAGGAATGATGCCTATTGAGTTCAGTTGGGAACTGGGAACCAAGGACAAGGTCGATAGCATGTTGAATATCCTGCATAAGAGGAAGCTTGTCAGGTAGGTTAAGAAGCATAATATCTCTAAACTCATCGAGTAAAGGAGTTACCTTAGGTGGGAAGTCGATGTGAGAAGCACAAGGGGGTTGTGAACAAGCTTTAGCAACCAAGGCAAACACGTCTTGGCCTTCATGTTCAAAATCCTTAAGAGACAACAGTTGAATACGAGGGTCTGCAATACCTTTGGGTGTGGAGATGGGTGTTGTTTTCTTTAGGATATATGAGGGTTTGTCCGATAAGAGACGAATAGTTTTGCCATTGTGGAGAAATTCATATGTGTTGTCACGCCCGAAATGCTTGACATCATGATCATAAAGCTAAGGGCGCCAAAAGGACGTGAGCAACGTCCATGGGTAAGACATCCAGTAAATGTCTTTCGAAAAAAGGAACCTAATGTAATGGGCACTAGACAACGGTGAGTGACGGGTAAAGGGGTTCAGTCAACCCATGCTACTTTAAGAGGACGAAGGTGTGGTTCAATACTAAAGCCGAACTTGGACACGATGGACTTGGATACGACATTCATAGTGCTACCCCAGTCAATAACTAACTTGCATGAACGAGAATTGCAAGGGACGAATGTATGGAAAATAGAAGTTCGTGTCCACAATTAGAATCAATAAGGGTGGAAATGATACATCTCATAACAAAGACAACAACCGCCTCCTCTGCGTAACACTCAAATTGGTCAAGATCCTCATCAGAATGGTCAATAGGGTCGATTGTGAAGCACTCATTTTTCGGGGTCGGAAGTAGAGGTTTTTATGCAAGGGCGAGGGCACGATTGGGACATTGAGAGGCGATATAACCTCCAGCATGACAACTATGACATACAATTTGAGATGTAGGACTTCGAGAAGAGGTGGGAAACGCAAGTGGACCTTTAGAGGTGTCGCGAGGAATAGAACTGGAGGATGATCCAACAGACGAGCAAGTCTAGGTTGATGTAGAGCCACTAGTAGGAGTGTCGATCAGAGGGGGTCAAGGGAGACGAGGATCAGGTAAGGTGGGAGGGCCACACCATGAATAGGAAGAGCGAGAGTATCTCTCGTGTTCGAGTGCTTTGTGAAGAGCATCTTCTAACGAGTCAGGATTTGAGTACAAGAACTTTATGTTTAAGTCAGGTCTCAGACCGTTAAGAAAACTAGTGATAGTGACATCCTCATATTCAACAAGGCTGGAGCAGTACAATAACTCGTCAAAACAGGTTCTGTAGCCCAACATAGTCGAGGAATATTGCCTATGATTAAGAAGACGTATGAGTTGAGAACGATGATAAGACGGAACGTACTTCTCAATGAGTTTTAATTTCATTTCGCTCCATAATGTAATAGGCTGGCCTAAACGGTCTAGGGATTGTGTCACTTTTTGCCAATAGTGTTTCGCAGATTTGACAAGTTTCATTTTGGCAAAACGAATATGCTAGTAGTCAGGCATCTAGTACCAATCGAAGTATTCTTCGACTGCATCGAGTCAGTCAAGAAAGGCTTTAGGTCCAGGCGACCATCAAACTTAGGAAGCGTCTACCTTAACTTTCCCATTGACATAATCAATGGTGTCACTATGGAGGTGGCGGATCCTGACGAGGTGCATGAATGCCTACTAGGTCACGAAGGTCTGGATAGGGGGGGGTCTTGTCTAGGACCAAGATTGTAGGAATTAGGTAATATGCCGTCGGGAGTGCGGATGAGTGGTTTGTGGATGTGGAGGAATTGGATAAATCATCCATAGGATGTTTACCCGAGTTTTGAGAAGATTACCTAGTTTGTTCAGCTTTTGGATAAGACTTTTTTAAGCTCAGATCCGATTTCACTAATGACATATCAGATGAAAGAATTGTGACTTCTTGTGTCAGGGCATCATGAGATTGGTTAAGGTCTTTAAGATTCATTGTGCTATGATGATTATAGAAATGTGTTACTAGGTGATGTGAATGATGAATGTTAAAAGAGATGTTCTAAACCCTCTTCCTTTTTTTTGAAAAATGAAGCTAAAACTAAATCAACTTAAGTAGAACTAAGTGGTAGATGAGTTATGGTGTTGGTACAATTATTTTGATTTACAAGGATGACTGAATGGTTCAAGACATCGCTTCACAAGCCACCTATCTTGATGTTATACCTTGTCGTATGTACTCCTTTGTTAGAGTCCATGTATCATTTGTATAATGCATTGTATATTGTGAAATTTTCATTCATTTGGGGGATTGTTAAAATTGGTAAAATGTTAAACCAGGGAAAAGCGACTTCCGTGTAACTTCGGCCAAATATTCGAACTTGATCAAATAATCAAATTATGAAAATAAATAGACTAACTTATTCTACTCATCGAGTTGATTGTTATGGTTTATTTGAAATATCAAAACCAATCTTGGATGAATGAGAAATTGTGGTCTAAAAGTTAGAAAAACTTGCTGGGTTATATCTATCTCCACCGCTCGCCTACCGCTTGAGTAGTGAAGCTGTCGCTCGAGCGACAGAGTCCTTTCTGTCGCTCGAGCTAAAAAAGTGCGACGACGAGCGACAACAAAAGCTACGACCCTTGGCAAAGGCTGTTGAGTTTTAAGTGTGTTTCTTCACAAACAACCTCTCCTCCTCTATAATTAAGATCCTTGGGATGTCAATTACTATTTCCCAATGTTATGCAATCATAGCATAACACTAAATTCATCTTTTTCTAGCAAAAACTTTACATAAAAATCTGTTTTTTCATTTCATTTTGGAAGGAGTACAAAAACCAATCTTCGGTTCGTTGTTCCTATGTTTTGGAGTGCTACAAATATAAGAAAATAGTCGTTGTATCGTGGGAGTTGATTGCCATCATTCGTAGGAACCGTTGTGATGCAAAATTGACTTAAGGGCAAAGAGTTCAACTTTTGAAGAGACTTTGCATCCATTTCACTTGGCTTTACTTTGGCGTCCCTTTTCTAAAGTGTTTTATTATTCATTTTCTTGCCGTTACTCTGCTCCATTTTTTGTAAGGTTGGTAAGATTGATTTCTGATTTTGAAGTCATCACTCAATTCAATTTTCCATCAATAGAAACAAATATGATGCCATTCGTTCCATTTACTCGTGTGAACCATCATTCTCAATCCATACAATTTGGTTGTGCATTATCGCAAGATGAAACAAAGATCACATTTTTATGGTTATTTCAAACATGGCTTGATGCTATGGAGGATGTAATCCTAGTTGTATCATAACTGACAAAGATCTAGCTATGAAAGCAGCTATAGCTATGGTTCTTCCTTACACACATCATTGGTTATGTCTTTGGCATATCATGAAAAAGTTTTGTGAAAAATTATACAAGAAGTCAAATTTCAAGTAATTTAAATAAAAAGATCAAGTTGATTCAAGAAGGTACAAATCAATTATTAATTCGACACAGAAAAATAAATGTGCATTATGCAAAGGATTAGACTATGTCAAGAGCACATAGCCCCGAGAACCTAAAGAAAAATGGAAATAAGCTAATCATTTCAAAACAATCATAACATGTAAGCATTTTTATGTTTTTCATATTTCACTTGTAAATTAATTCATGAATATTTTGGTCTTTTATGCGTACTAACAATTGTTATTCTTTTTCCATGTAGGATATGTTTGAGTTTTTTTATGCGTACTGAATATTAATTTTTCATTACTATGCAGTTATGGTATGAGAGGATGGATCGTTGAGTTGTCTAAAGCATACAAGGTGAGGGATGGATCGCAGTATTAGTGAATCTAAAATGAAAGATAAACTGATCCCTGTGGAGTTTTTAGCTCTAGAACTTAACCAATGAGTTCCAGATGCCATGCAAAACAATTTTATCACACAAAAGAATTTACTATTCTATTGTTGTTTTATTAATATTCCTATCAGTTGAGTTTTATTGCTGTGGAAGGATCACTTGAGTTTTATTGCTATCAATGCCAAGAGATTATTCTTTTTCATTCTCCTCTATTTTCCATGTGTTCGATCTTTTTTAGTGATAGGATTATATGAATTGCTAAGTTATTCCAGTGTACAATCTTGAAGTGGAAAGAAGTGTCTTTTATGCATGCTAGTCTAACCAAAAAATGATAAACTAGGGCTGGACAAAACTTCGGAACCTAAATAATCAAACCGAACCAGAACTAAACTAAATCGAACCAAACCGAGCGGTTCTTTTTAAATTAAATACCTGAACGAGTATCTGAACCAAAAATCGACTGGTTTGGTTAGGTTCTCGATTCTAGACTAAGAACCGAATAAAAATCAAATATCCCTAATTTTTTCTAATTTGCTAATCAATTAATTTAGCTCAAACCTAAAATTTGATGTTCCTATTTCTAATTTCCATCCAAAGTCCAGTTAATCAAATCGACTTAAATTTTACATAAATCTCTTATTCTACCATAGTGCCATTTCTGTCTAGAGAAATCGAATTGGAAGCCCCTCTTTGTTATTGTAAGCTCGCTTTCTTCTTCTTCCTGTGATTTTAATTGTCAAATCTATGAAAACTCAACGAAGAGCGACGTAAAAGATATCACAAGATTGGACTACGTTATTTTGTAAGAGCTAAAATTGAACATGTCATTGGTTGAATTAATATAGCATTGTAAATATAAAAATAATAATTATTGTATAGAACCCTAGAATTGAATTGAATGGAATCGAACCAAACGGAACCGTTTCAAAAATTAAATTTGAACCCAACGGTTCCATTTACTAAATACCCGAAAATTCGAGTTTGGTTAGGTTCGGTTCTCCTTAGAATCAATAAAGATTATGATTGCACCATTCTTTATCACCCGTGCAAAGCGAATAAGGTTGTCGACGCTTTGAGCAGAAAG
>CAIGRL010243534.1:0-17737 GCA_903798325.1 Fraxinus xanthoxyloides
TTTTTTTTTTTTTTTTAGTATGTGGAACCCCGAAACGCGATTTTAACAGGAGAGTACAAAAACTCCAGAACCATCGCAAAACAACAGTCTTTTTGTACATTCTTCTGCTAGGAATTGGATGAATGGCGGAAGTTCCTCCAAAGCATACTCGCGATCAATTTCAAGTAATCTCTTTCTCTATTTTACTGCTTTTTATTAATTGATTTTGGTCATTGTTGCTTTTTATGTACTTTTTGAAATTTATCCAGTTTAATTTGGGCTTTACTAGGTTATTGAATGTTTTAGTTTAATGGAATTATGTGGATTACTTTCTAGGAGAACTAGAAAATGAACTCAATTTTCTAAAAAAAATTACGAGTGAATGTATCAACGTTTAAAATTTCACACTAGTTTTTAATTCTTTATTGGGATTGTTTGTTTGATCAGGACTTCGAGGGGCTTTTGAATAACTTACAGGATTGGGAATTAACATTTAAGGATAAAGACAAGAGATTGAAATCACAATTTGTTGGCAAGGACAAGTTGGTAATCTGATATATTCAAACTTGCATTGTTCAACCTATCCGCTGTTTCCTTCTTTTTACCTTACATCAATTATTTTCCAGAGAAATCTGTGAAAAGTTTGCTTTTTTCGATTTAGATTCCTCAGGTTAGAATTGTTATTTAGATACCACTGTGAAAATATTGGTCTTTAAAAACTTTGAAAGTTTTCTTTGGCCTTTTGCACGCATTTGATCGGCAGGGCTTATTTGAAAATTATTTTTCCTCAAACTCATTTTCAACCGCACATTCACTTCATAAAATAACTTTACACGTGGACCCATAACTTTTCCAGCTTTTTAACTGTACATTCTCCGAAAAATCATTTTTCACTTCAAATACTCTCCCCCAAACAATCACTGATCTTTCAAATTTCTGTCTCTCATATTATGAACTTTTCTTTTTCAAGGATCTTCCTGCTCAGAGATATAGCATGAACAGTGCTACTCAACATTCTAACGGCACGGGAGTTAATGGGAAACCACCAGTGGGTGAAACTTCTGCTTCTGATAATTTAGGTTCTGGCAGACAATACGATTATTTGAAGGACTACAATGCAATCCATCGTTTATCAGGTGGTTTAACAGAAGAAGAATCTGTGGATGCGAATTCAGAAAAAGAGTTGGTATGCTGTGCTGTGTGTTTGAACAATTTCGGTTATTATGGTCCAGGATGACGGGATGCCTAGCTTCTTTTTTATGCTGATCTGCCTTTCTATATCATTTTTCAGGGTAATGAGTTTTTCAAGCAGAAGAAGTTTAATGAAGCAATAGATTGCTACTCTCGAAGCATTGCTTTCTCACCAACTGCAGTAGCTTATGCAAACAGGGCTATGGCTTATATCAAAATCAAGAGGTAATGTCTATTTTATTCTGCATACATATATGTGTGTGTGTGTGTGTGTGAATTTTTCAATGAAAAAGATGGTTATTTTTCTTATTTATTGATTAGATTCCAGGAAGCCGAGAATGACTGTACGGAGGCCTTAAATTTAGATGACCGCTACATAAAGGCATATTCTCGCCGATCAACAGCTAGAAAAGAACTTGGGAAACTGAAAGAATCCATTGATGGTAGAACCAAATTGATATGCTAAAACTGAAATATCTTTTCAATCACTTTCCTCGTATGCTCTGGCTGAAATAATTATAGCTAAATGCAGACACTGCATTTGCTTTGAGGTTGGAGCCACACAACCAAGAGATCAAGAAGCAGTATGCAGAAGTCAAATCTTTGTTGGAGAAGGTATCAATCTTATCTTTGCCTGGTCCAAATGCTGTTGTTTCTTATTTTTGTAATAAGATATAATCATTGGCTCATCGTAGACAGTTTTAGTATGCCTCTCATGAATTGGTTAAAATCTTAGAAATGTTTTTAGTGCTTAATTTGATGGTGGTCAAAGTGCTGAAGAAATTTCGCCTCTGGGCATCTGTAGGGATACTATGGTTATGGTACATGGTTCATTTAAAATGCATTGAATGTTATTTTATGTTACTAATTTTAAACATTAACTATATATTAGTCTACCGTATGCCATCGGTAATTCTAACTATAGAGGATGGTGGAGAAACTGGAAGCATGTTCTGTGTTATTTGCAACACTAAGGGGAAATGTGTCTTGCTAATATATTGTATGGTTATAGAACACTTAAAAAATTTTGAGACGATTAAACCCGGAATTAGGGTATTGAAGTTTTTTTTGAGCTCGAGAAATTCATATTTCAGGAGTTGAAGATCTTGGCTTCTATTAAGAATGTGACCTAGCAGATGGGGAACACAAAATTTATAGATTGATAGATTTTGTATTAAGATCGTTACGTATACAATTGAAGGTTCATACCCCATTTGAGTACAAAAAGAAAAGGGGAAACAATATTATTTGCCTCCTTTGTGCATTTCGTAGAATTATTTTTCAAGTAACTGTGGGAATCAATAACGTTGAAAATTCATTTGGCAGATCCTCAGAATCTGTATTTTGAAATTGGAGTTGAGGATAACTAAGCTACAAGAATGTTATGACAGTTATTCAAGACTTTTGTGCACATTTATGCAAAAAAAAAAAAAAAAGTACAGGCTGAAACAAGTCTTGGGATAGTTTTCAGGACAAACACACCTTTTGATCCCTAAAATTTGAAACATTTTCTTACAAGAACGACATATAAAGCATGTGGAACACATTTCAGGCTAAACTTTGGAGCAATAATTGCTCTCAAAAATTTGTTGTGCAAGCATAAGGTCATTCTCTTATAAGCCTTGTAACAAAACGTGTATATACATATGTAAAGGAGATGCCTGTAAGACCTTCAATTTTAGACAGAAACAGGAAAGGTCATTTTAGGGCTGTTAATGTCAAGGTCTATCATTGGAAAGATGGGATGTTATTGGGTTATTAGGCTTCAGTGTGGGTAAGGTTTTGATGCTCAAAGGACGTGAAGAAGAATTTCTTGGTAGTGAATAAGTGGGAGTAGTGTCTGTGGAATATAAGGGTGACCTGAGGTTGTTGGGTGAAGAAACAACATTCCTCATGACTGTCGTATTATGCGAGGCAAGAAATATCTACTATAATGCTTCGATGAGCATTCCATAGTTTCTCTCCATGCAACCTTTACTTTTCTGGAGCTTCCTTTTGCAAGCTGTAAAACTCCGAGGTATTCATTGTATCTAAAATGCTGTAAATAGTGAGGCTTCATCCCTGAGCCTTTTTTATTCTTGTTAGTCTTATTCTAGACACTTCTTGTTGCTGCTGTTTCTTTTTCCATTTCTTTTATTATCTATTATTGTTGCATGTACTCTTGTAGGAGATTCTTAAGAAGACATCTGGAGCAGCGCATGCCTCTTCGCAGAGACAAAGAGAGGGAAAGTTGAAGGTGGAAAAGAGCAAATCTATCCAAAAGGTCCAATCTGTCTCACAAAGTTTTCCTGCAGGAGTGGCTGAGATTCTGAAGGATAATTCCAAGGTCTGAACATCTGCAGTTCACTTATTTTCGCTTTTTGATTACTAGTTTATCTTTTGAAGAATTAGTTGACTCTGCGGCAAAAGTATAACGAATTAGGTGCCTATTAAGGCTGCTAGAGCATCCAACTCTTGGTTAGGTACCTGAAAGAATATAATATCTTTGGCGCTGTTAAGCAATGTCCCGATGCTACTTTTTGACGTTTAGAAATTGGGTTCACTATGAACGCCCAAAGTTGTAACATATCTACGAGCTATTTTTATTGTTGTTTGTCTGGAAAATATATATAACTTATGCAGAGGTTTATTTTTGAATGTCAGGTTCAAGGGCTAGAATAGAATTATTATTTGTCCATCTTACTTTGGTTATCTCTTATACAGCTACTTATCTGGAAGATGTGCATATGTTATTTTCTTGAACTTTGAAAATTGGTTGGCAGGATAGAGAAGTTGCTGCAGAGACATCCATGGAGGTTGATCACAGCAGCCTGAGAACCCACAGATCTGATAGGGACTCTGGTTTGGAGACTGTAAAGGTTTATTCTGAGATCCTTGCTTTGATGCACTAGCTTTACTTATAGTCCTGTGGGTTAGGAGTGATAGACATGGATATGTGATTGTGCTTTACTCAAAGACATCTAAACATGGATATATGATCACTTTTTCTGCTCTCACTGATTTATGGTCAACCTGCAGAGGACTATAAACCACAATCAGAAAATTTCTTGCTTTCCAAAGTTCCCTAGCTATCTTTAAGTTATCACTTTAGGACAAACTTTATTCTACCATTTCGCATTGTAGGAGTATAGAAGAAAGTAGGGCTGTAAATGGATCGGTCATGGACCGGATTTGCCTATATCCGATTCAATCCGATAATCCAGTGGATATTTGATTGATAAATCCATATCCATTTTGCTATGTTATCGGATATTCGATCTGATGATAATCCGATCCGAATTAAAGAAGTTAGGAAAAAATAATGTTGGAGTCAACTTTTTATTTATTTATTTTCCAATTTTTCCAATTCTTAAACGGGGTTAATAATTATTAATTTTTCAACTTTTTATGTTTTGAATTTGATGAATTTTTTATTCTAAATTTATTTATTTTCTCATTTATTTATTTTAGTCACAAATAACATGCTATAAAAATATTTTATCGACTCAATTATTTATAACAAATTGGATCGGATTGACCTATATCCATATTTGATTTATTTAGTTAACGGATTATCGGATTCAGATCTTGATCGGATTATCGGACTGAGACCCTGAATTCATCTCCCATTAATTTCATTGGATTTGGATCAGATTCGAATTAAAATCCAATCCATTGACATCCCTAGAAGAAAGTGGAACGTGTGTGGAGAATTGCAATGGTAGTGGAATAGGGAAAGGGGAACATCATGAAGGAAACTATTCAATGTGGAATTTTAGGAGTGTGGTATGACATTTAAGGTGGCCAGGTTAAGGGCATTTCAGACAATTAGCGTAAATTCAAGGGACTGACCTTCTAGTTAAAGGGACAAAGGACTCTGGAGCTTTGTTGCTCTAATAGGTTTGTGTCGATGCATGCTATGTTCATGGGCCTTGTTTGTTTCGGATTAAAAGCAGATTTTAATATAAATCAAAGTCAAACAATCAATCAATATTAACTATATCTTTTCATTTATTACTTATAAAAAAAAAAAAAAAACTATATCTTTCATGGGTCTCATAGCTTTTAACCACATATTTCAAAAATTTCTATCACAATCTATTAAAAATCTAATTTTTATCCCCACAAAACACCCACCTGGTCTGAGGACGAACGATAACCACATATTTCAAAAATTTCTATCACAATCTACTAAAAATCTAATTTTATCCCCACAAAACGCCCACCTGGTCTGAGGACGAAACATTGTTCGTTAGAACTCTCAGTAACTTGTAAGGATTTCCTCCTATTTTTAACAGTGATTCATAATTGGGTTCTTGATGGATGAATGGATCTGCAAATAAAATGATGAAGATATTCAGAAATTTACCAACATGCCAATGAATACAGTTGGATGGATAAGTTGGTCAAATCATGGGAAATCTCTTTATGTTTCCCAAATTTTGCTAGAATATAGGAAAACTGGCCTGCACCCATGTATGCACTCATAGTCCAAGATTGTGGTGCTTGACTGGATTGATGCATGCTACATTTTGACTAAAAAGATCATGATGAATGCCCCGGCAACACCCAATTAGTGATTCACTGCCCTTGGTCATTCAAAAGGGAAAGAAAAAAGGTAAAGTGTTTCACTGAACCGTTTGGGAATGGGTTACAAGTGTGAATGAATCAAATGATTTATGTAAAAGGTAAATGCCTCTTTCTCTTGATGTTGGGATTTATTTGTAATAAGAAATTGTCTTCAATTCATGAGTCTTATCGTAAGATTTCGATTTTCCTGTGCCATCTATGCATAGGTAGCACTCCATTCTATAGTTCTTCTCATTACCACTCATGGGTAATGATGGGGATACCACGATGATGTATGTTGAACACCAACCCTGATCAAGTCATTCTTTGAATAGCTAAATAACTATTGCATGTGGTTATAACGCAAACAGATAATAGCTACAGTACATTATTGAGACTCCTGTTTTTATATATTCGGTATTCACTCTACACAAGCAAAATGTATAGATTGCACTTCTTGGTTTTATTATGATTAGCAAGTAATCTATCCATGGGCGGAAAAACATATAGTGAATTGCTCACATGGTGAGTTTTGGCAGTTAAAAGTATTCTATGATGAGGCATCTATGATGTCGAGGTTTGAAATAAAACACGGTCTTGCTGTTTTTACGTGACATCAATAAATAGAGATTATGATAGTGAGAACAATTTGTATTATATTTGCTTTAGATATAAAATATCATATTATAACATCGTGTCTTAGTGTCAAGTTTCCTGCTCCGCCTCATTTCTCTCTCATGGGTAATTTGTTCTTATTGAAACTTTTTGTAGAGTAAACACAAAAATGGCAAGCAAGAATTAAAGGCATCAGTGCAAGAGCTTGCTGCCAGAGCTGCTAATCTTGCCAAGGCTGAAGCTGCAAAAAATATTTCCCCGCCAAATTCAGCTTATCAGTTTGAGGTTTCTTGGCGGGGACTATCTGGTGATCGTACTCTACAGGCTCGCTTATTGAAGGTCAAAATATTTCATTGTCATTTTCTCTGCAATTTTATTTTATTTTTTTTAAAGATGCAATTTATATTGTACTTCATACGCTTTTATAGCTGTCATTTTTCTGAGGAAGAGGATTGTTTCCTCCAGTGGTGGTAGCCTCTGAATATGATGATAATTGATGAATATGATGATAATTGAAATTATACAATATTACCAGTACTAGTTTAGTTGTTCAAATGCAACCTAATGACGAAACAGAAATGGATACTGTTAAGTACCAAAAAGAAAGAAAAAGATCATTTGATTCTTGGCTTGTTATTGTTGTTTTTTGTATTTTGTTAATTTTGCAATATAAATGTGTTTTCTACTTATCAGGCAACACCAGCAACTGCATTACCAGGGATATTTAAAAATGCATTGTCTGCTCCGATGCTTGTTGACATTATTAGGTGTATTGCCACCTTTTTCACGTAAGTTATTTAGTTGTTATCATATATGGTGGAATCTCCATGCTTGAAATTAAATGCTAACATATATTTGATTATTCTGTTTGGCAGGGAAGATATGGATTTAGTAGTAAAATACTTGGAGAACTTAACCAAGGTCCCCAGATTTGACATGGTTATCATGTGCCTTTCACCATCAGATAAGGCTGGTACGTCTCTGCAAAAATTTATATATAATGTAATTTCAGGGATTATATGTTATCTATACTGTAGCAAAGGTCTTCTCTAAATGATTAATTTCGTTTTAAATGTTATTATAAACAGTGTTGGTTTTTCAGTGCTTTTAAATTATGACTGTTGGCACGCCGTCAGTAATAACTATTTGTCAGTTCTAGCTTTTTTTAATCTTACATTAATTTAATAACTAATTTTACAAACCACCTCAAGTGATTCATCTGTTCTTACTAGATTTATGATGGCATTTATTTTGAACTAACGATTTTTTTGTGTGTAAAGTAAGCGCACTTTGTAAAAATATTGGACAAGCAAGAATACATGTTATTGGGGTTTGACTTTGGTGAGAATGCATTGCTTGATTCACATTTTACTAACCTGTAACACCATACACACAAAAATTCAGAATGGAGATGTGTTAGGACTTGGGAGATAGTACCGAAGAGAGTAGTGCATGCATTAGGAAATAAATTGAATTTCTCTTTAGTTGTTTTCTATTTTTTTGACTCGAATTTTCTTCTCTCAAAATTACTCTTAATACCTGTAGCTTGTTGGTCAGATCATACTTTCTTAGTTAGAGAGAGCTTTTAATTGGGCTGGTGTTAACAAGATGAACATTCTCTCTATGAAAAGGACAGAAATCTGGTTTTCATTCAGGCTGACGTCTAGGATTTAGTTCCAATTCAGTACATTTGTTTGCATTAGTTAAGGGCATTCCATTGAAGGGTGGACGGTAGACAAGTATTTGCAAGTTCGGCTTCTTTGAGATTTCACTTTATATCCATTTAACTGAACTGGATTTCCTTTTAAATCAGATCTTCATAAGATATGGGATGAAGTCTTCAGCAAGGGTGCTTCAGACTATGCTGAGACTCTTGGTAATTTGCGCTCAAAATATGGCGTAAATCAATGATGGAGTTGTGCTTTGAAGGCTGGATTTCATTCCCTAAGGTCTGCCTGTTTTTGGCAATTTCTTCGTGGAGAAACTTCTTGTGTTGGAACTGGAAAACAAAATATCATCATTTCGGAGCGCTGCGTACCTTGTTGCTTGCAGTTGTATGATATGACTTCTTAATTTAATATTCTGCCAGAAATCACTAAACTGGTTTTGTATTTTGATGTACTCTGGGTCCCACGGTAGTAGTTAATAATCTTTGATTGAAATTATTGTTTGACTTTGACCAGATAAAAAAAGGAAAAATTGAGTCTATTTGATAGGCAAATGTGGAAAGGAATTCTAATTTCATGTTAATTGGAAAATAAAAACTCACCAAATTCATAGGAATTTGTTTTCCATGAAATCAAAGAAAATGCAGTTCAAAGTGGTTGTACTTTGGAATTCGATTTTCATTTCCATGTTGCAATTAAATGGTTAAAGTGAAATTCGCTTTTCTCGGATGTAACATTTTCTGTGCAATCAAGTAAGGCATAGTCACAACCATATGAAATGTAAAAATGTGTCGATGACTAACATGAACGAGTTTGGAGTGCCATGAGTTTGGTACAGGAAGTTTAAAAGCTAGAAATGTGCTTGCAGTTAATTATTTGTTTGATATATTTTTCTATACTCCTTTAGTATTTTAGTCAATCTATTCAGTTGAAAACAAGTCCAAACATATTTTATGGTACAATTTCGTTGTTCTTTTGCACCTTGTGGTTACTAGCACTTAAAAAGTGAGAAAAAGTATTTGTACAGAAAAAGAAAACCAGAATTGCACCAGATAAGAGACAATGTGGGTCCCACCATGTATTTAAAAAGAAAAAAATGTGTGAGCCCCACCCTTGTGTGAGTGGTCTGTTGCAATTCCAGTGAGTTTCTTTCTGGTAATGCAGAAAAGTTCTTAAATAGTATAGCCATCCAGAATTATAAAACTAATATAATTGAGACAAGATATAGAAAGGAAAGAAGATGAGGAAAGTTTCATTAGTGAACTTTTAGTTGGTGAAAGTTCAATCGTGTTATTAAACTTTAATTTGTGACCTATAACTTCGATTTGGTCTAAACTTTGCCACTTTGTCAAGTGTCTTTCAAATTGACGAAACTTTTATGTAACGATTGTGCTAAATATATATATAATGATTTACATAATATTTCAGTTCACAATTTCTTCAACTAAATAAAGCAATCATGCTTAGTGTACAATCATTAGGGGGTTGTAAAATTTACAACCTCTCACATTAGTGTGGGATCCACTAATTAATTAATTAGTGGATCCCACACTAATGTGAGAGGTAGTAAAATTTACAACTCCCTAATCATTGTACACATGGATTTTTTTTCTTATTCTTTAGGTAAATGATGTGACATGTCAATTGACTGCTTTTCCATGATGTAAAAATGTTGAAATTACAAAATACATCTTTTAACTTTCTAATAATAATCTAAAAGCATGTCATTACATTCATTCATTTTTATTTTTATTTTCCGTTTTAGAGTTTCACGTAGAGCATACGTAGAAGACTAAGCATTTTTGCCGGTGATGGGAACTATAGGTGACCGAATGTGATAGTGAAATTTAAAAATAAATTTAATTTTACAAGGTATAAATTTTGTATTTATTCGTTATGACATTGGAAATAAGCTCAATAATGCAGTTGAGTTAAATTAGAATTTGATTTTGCTGAAAGTTCAGTGAAACGGATGAAATTTATCCCGAAAAATTATGTTACGTCAGTAAAAATCGTAATCACCAATAACCATAGAAATTTCTCGAAATAAGTTTAAGTTATATGACATCAAGAACAATTTGAGCACATAATAATATTGTAATTGGCTGATCAGTAATCCTAAAAATATATTTATCTTTTTTATGAAAATACGTAAATTCCTTTACATCCTTTACAATATATAAAAGAAGAAGGTTGAAGTTACTGTTCCTAAACCAAATGGCCAATTTTTTTAGCCGAACCATCAAAGCCAAGCCGAAAAGGAGGAGATATTTATTTTCATTTTGCTTTTCTGCCTCTCTCTCTCTCTCTCTCTCTCTCTCTCTCTCTAATTCGATTTTTCTTTCCTATCCTCTCTCTCTCTCTCTCACGATTTTGTGTTCTCCTTTTGAAGAATTCCACAAATTTCCTCCATTTTTAAGTGTGATCTTGTAAAATCAATAAAATATCGCAGAATTTCGCTCGATTTTTCTTCTCTATGGTTGATTTGCTATATTTCATCGCATTTGATTTTTCTCTCTCTTTCTCGTTTGATTTTTCTCTTTCTTTCTATATGTCGAAACTTTTCGGTTCTGGATCTGGTTTTCTTTCAAGAAATCTTGAAAATTTGTTTACGGGATGAGCGTTTGTTTTGCTTTTGTAGTGTAGTGTTCATTTTGTTCTTGTGGTTCCAGAACATTTATTCTGGAGAAAATCGAGGGTTTTCCTTCCTATAGCAGCCGTCGCCATCACACCTACACCAACCCCTAAGAACTCGGCCCTCTTCCCCAACCATCGACATCGCACCAATAGAAACCGACAAGAGCCCAAATAGAAACAGAAATTGCAGGTTTATTAATCTTTAGCTTTGTTCATATTTCATATCCACGTGTGTGTTTTTTTTATTTGTAATTTGAAACCAGACCCATCTAAAAATTTGGGGGTGTAGAGTGGACAAACTTTGATGTACTTAATCGGAGTCTTGATTAGATCTAAATATATCTTCACAGACTTACTTTGAACTGTTTGAATGATTTTCTATTGCTATTTATATTTATTTTGTTACGTGGGTTTTGTGTTGTGAATTTTCTTGGATTGAAATAGGTTGTGGAAGACATGACATCTCATAAATAATCTTGGACAATGGCTGAAGATATATGGACAAACTCATGAAATATGAATATCATTCTCGCAAATTTTCTTAATTCATTTTATACAAATTGGCTTACACATTAATTTTGAGGGGAGCCTAATATTTTCTTGTGACGATCAAAATTTCCAAAATTTGACTTCTAATACGGAACCCATTTTTGTTCTTGTGCAAAAATCATTTTTTGTTTTGCTGTTCGAAAGGCTTAGCTGAACTGTTGGTGTTCCTCTGTTTTTCTTTGACCATCGTCGGTGGTTTAAAGTTGGGATGGAGGCGGAATTGACCAATCAAAGGTGGTGGAGAATGGACTGGAGAGAGTCAACGTTTTTGACCGAATGAAAAAAAAAAGTTAGAGGGGGGTCAAACTTTTTAATTAAAAAAAATACAATTTCAAAGAGAATGATTTTCTATGTAGAATATAGCACTGGTGTTCGATAAAATGTCAATATAAGACTGTAAATGTTTTATGCCTTCTTTTTAATGTGATTGATTAGAGATAATGTTATCCTAATTCTAATTTAGTCGGTTGATTTCTATCTAGGATGCCAAAGTTAACTTTGAACCCAAATTTGATGATTGTTTGTAAATGATACAAGGCTTTGAGTATTTGTATTCCAGTGACAATGTGCAAGGAAAGCTGGCCATGGTGTCATAACAGCCAAATTTGATCTAAAATCCCCTACCATATCCACTGGTAAGACCTGAAAAATACTTAAGTCTGGTTTCTCTTTGATTTTTTTTAATCTTTTTTTTTTTTTTAACCTTTTCTGGACATCTTTCATTCTTTAGATTTACTTCAGCTTATTAACGTTGAATCCTATATATATATAAATAATTACAGCTCCTTTCTAAGCTTAAGCTTTTTTCCGTGGTAGAGCAATCGTTTTTGTTATCTTTCAATTAGGCGTTACACCGGAATTTTTATTCTGTGTTTACGTCAATATTTCATCTGGGAATAATTTCCTACTTTTCCAGAAGAGGAAATATGCACGACTTTTTTTTATAGAATCTTCGAATTCTGGTTACCAATTCTNTTTAATCTTTTTTTTTTTTTTAACCTTTTCTGGACATCTTTCATTCTTTAGATTTACTTCAGCTTATTAACGTTGAATCCTATATATATATAAATAATTACAGCTCCTTTCTAAGCTTAAGCTTTTTTCCGTGGTAGAGCAATCGTTTTTGTTATCTTTCAATTAGGCGTTACACCGGAATTTTTATTCTGTGTTTACGTCAATATTTCATCTGGGAATAATTTCCTACTTTTCCAGAAGAGGAAATATGCACGACTTTTTTTTATAGAATCTTCGAATTCTGGTTACCAATTCTAGACCTTGTTGAGGCAATCTGAAGTTAGAATTATGCTTTCCACTTTCCCATATCCTGCAGAGAAAATAACAAATGCCCATCAGTTGCTCTTATGTTTCAGATTGGTGAAAATGCAACCTATCATAGAGTAAGTCAGTAGCAACTTTTCTTTAAGCTTTTCTCTTGTTTTGGACCTTTCTTTCTTTATTTATTGTAAATGTGAAGTGTAATTAAAATTAAGCTGAAAATTCTATGTACTGTAAGATGGGACCAGATAAATGCACGAACAAGACTTACCATGGCCATGAAGTTGACATTATGCATTTCTCAATAGGAAATGCTATTCCTGGAAGGCTCTATGGGGGAAATCCAGTTGACAAAAGAGAAGGAAATGGAGGTGACAGGTGATGTAGTTTGACAAACTATATTGCAGTAGGTAAATGAGTTTCATGCGTCATGTCACTCAGATATTTGTGTTATATATTTTGGTCTCGACAAACAGGTTTGGTCATTTGGTTGATGTGTATGCTTGGAACTCGCACTGTCGATACCTTGATGGTCTTGGCCCTTCAGGTATGCTTGGAACTTGTTTTCTGTAAGGCGGAAGCCAGAAAGTATAGATAAGCTACTAAGATCATGTTCCTAAACTTAACGTTACTTTTAAGTAACTTTTTGCCAAGCTTTTCTAGAAATTATTATTATTATTATTTTTTCAATGTTTGGTTCAACACTTGCTTTCTATAAGCGGTACTTTTACTCTTCTTTTAAGCTTAGCCATACATACTCACATAGCTCCCTTAATTATTAAATCCAGTATTTATTATACTTATAAGTTATAACAGAGTGAAAATTTTCTGTTTCTTCATCAAATGTCAGATGGTGTGTAATCTATAGAATAAAATTTCCTAGATGGCAATTTTGCTCATATTTGATGACCTCACTCAGTTATCTGCAATGTTTTCTGCCAGTTAACATGAAATAAGGCATTGCACGGAATTCACGTGAAACCTAACGTTTTGTTTTCTCTCAACCAAGTCAAAAGAGTTTTATGGTTCATAGCCATATCTCTTATAGCTGATTATCGGTAACATATTTCCTTAAAATACATTATTGTGATTCAGAACCATTTTCTCAGTGCTAAAATTTAGATTTCTTGTATAGTTGCAAATGAATTTTTGTACCCTATAAATATCATTCTTGACCTGACACAGCAATATATATAGTTTGTTATTACTTACCGAGATGCTCATGCTTTTTTCTCCTTCAAATCAGGCAATGACACCAGTGCTCAAAATGATTGGCAAGGAGCATGGTGGCATAGTAGCTTGATTGATCACTCTGGTAAGCTAACTGTATTTTGTTTCTTCTATATTTTGGTCTTTCATGCTATATACTTATTCTACTTCTGCATATGTTTGGATACCATTAGCTGTTTGCCAGGCCACATCGCATCACGAAATATTCTGTCGAAAATGCAAAGCCAATTTGAGGAAGTTCTTGATTAATTTTATATGGAATATAAATTAACTGCATCTTTCTCGATAAATCTCTACATTTGATGCGATTTTTAGTTCTTTTAGATTGTAAGTCATATTAGGTGCTTTCTTTATATGGTAAAAACGTTTTCAGCACAAAAACTTATTATTTCTTTTTCTCTTGTTCTTCAGTTGCGACCAGCGTTGCTTTTGGTATCCTTCCTAGCTACATAGATGTCTTACATTTAATGATTCAACGCTTGTGATTTTCTATTTTCTCATTTCCAAGGCAGGGAGTCTTATTTTCCCCTTCTGAGTTATATGAAAATGGAACAACTTTGAATTGAATGGGGGTAGAATGGAGATTGTCTACAAATTACTGAGAAGACATGCATAGTCCTTGTCGGTAGGTCCCACTTGATTCGAAAGAAAAAATACATTCTTTGGAAGAAGAATGGCCCCAAACGGAGGCGAAGTCAAAAAAACAGTGGCATAATTTGGCAAATCATTTTTTGAAGTCATGATGGCTATTGCATGGAAGTTTTCGTATGTTGGGTTTGAATTTCAAAGTTTGAGTAGAAAATTGATTTATTTATTAAGTTAATTAGGGGATTTTTCATGTTGGAATTCGATTCAAGTTTTCTTAGCAGTTAAGTAAAATATAATTTAGAGCTTGACTTTCTTAGTTTCTTCCACTATTGATAGTCTCTTCCAAGATTTTCTCCCTCCAAACAGTATACGTCGTGTTGATTTTGCAATTCCAACATATATATCGAAACTTGTGCCATCGGTTTTGTAATTTCAACATGTACTTCAAAAATCATTGACCTTTTTTCGCTTGGAAGAAACAATTTATTGTTATCCATAATTACTTGGAATATATTTGAAAGTAGAATATAAGGGGTTATTAGTTTTTGTTTCTTTCCCGCAATTTCGTCCGAAATTTCAAAGAAAGAACCAAATAGAAGTAATTCAGTACTTTGGGGCATGCAATTTTTGAATGGTACGCTAATTTTAACATAATTAACTAATTTTTTTTTTATATTACTATTAAAGTGTGTGAGAGAGTGAGGGTGACACCACTACTTTAGTGATAGAATATATAATAGTTATAGGAGGGATATATAATAGTTATAGGAGTGAAGATCCCTTTGTCACGTCTTTTCCAACAAAACTCTAAGCATAGCTAAATGATAGCTACACAACAACTAAATCAAGGTTGCACTCCACGTCATTCTCCCCTTGGGACAATTTGGTCGAACCCCAGGCCGAATTCCCATGGGGAGCTGAATCCTCATGGATGAGATGAGACGAGTAGATGCGTTTTAGACGAAATCTTCATACAAGATCTTATATCAAGTGGATGATATGACAACTCAGTGTATAGGTGGCTCTACTCAATCAAATAATTCAAGTCTAGTCTTAAATGTCATGCCTAGGGCTGCCAAGCCATCATAAAATTAAGGTCCTGTTTGATTGCCACATTTTTCATGAAAAATATCACATTCGAGGAAAACGAATTTCATTTCGACAGTTTGATTGCAACGTGGAAATGAAAATCGAATTTCAATATGGAATCACTTTAAACTGCATTTTCTTTATTTTCATGGAAAACGTTATATAAGTTTGGTGACTTTATTTTCCAACTAACATGGAATTGTAATTCATTTCTACATTTGTCTATTAAACGGATCCTAAATGCAGTATGACCTAAGAATGATTGATTGATATCTATGATTAAAGGTCCCACCACTAGGATGAGGTCACATGTCTCTTCATCCAACGACTTTTACTCATCCTTTTCTACCATAAAAGGTCACACTTAGTGCCATTTCAAAGTAATAGAAGTGTAGACTCTCAAACTATAAATTTACCACGTCATTTTTCTTGTTGTTATTCCCCAAAGCCGATCACCCTTTTTTATATTGGATGCTCACATTTAAAACTCTTCCACACTCGTATATTTTCTTTCCCAACTGATTTGACCATCGTAGTACGCTTGGCCAACTCCACCCTCACCGAAGGAAGCCACATGTGACTAACGGTTTGTCTAAGTACGCAGTAACAAGCCTTGCGTAGATATGAGAGGACTTGAGATCTGTTTACTATGTTGGAGGTACATTTTTTGAGGTCAACATCCATAGCTCTAATTTTGTAGTAGTGCAAAGCTTGGCTAAGATAAATGTAAACGTTGTGTTCCCGATCATATTCTGAAGGAATATGTCCATACGAACTTGCATTAATTTCCACTTCCCATTTATTCGTTTTGGAGGTTGTGTCCAATTTGCCTCCTTTCATGTTAACTAAACTAGCTTGTTCTTAGGGTGGGAGTCACTTAAGAATGATTTGAATGGATCCATACATGACAAATTGATCTTGATAGGTCGTTTATAACTATTGTTGATTAGTTACTTTTATAATTCTGTTTCGATATTCAATTTACTCTAAAATATTCTAAAATAACATTTTCTAGATTTTTTTGCTTAATTCTTTCTTCATCTCTCTTCACTTAGTGAACGACAATTTTTTTCCATGGAGAGATTGGAATTGTCAATTCCCATCATGCACTATGAACATTGGTCCCATAGAAATAACACGTCAATACTCCAAGCAGCAGCCCCCAAAACTGAGGCCAGGGCTGGACCATTGAGATGCATGTGTTTCTACTTTCTACTTAGTTTCTTTATTGGCCGAAACAAATTAACTTCCAAATTCGGGAGTTGAAATCACGATCGAGACAATAATACTAAGCCCCCCATTTTTACCTGTAAATCAGATTTTAGAAAATTTTGATAAAAATTGATGAAACGTGTAGTTGAAAAATTTATAAAAGTTTCATAAAATCTGTAATTGGAAATAAATTTTTAAAAATAGGGACATTATCTTTGCTAAACTCGAAAACGTGCCTTTTGGTCTATATTTTGCTTCTTAATTAGACATTATCGATTGTTTTTGGTTGAAAATAATTCAAAAGCTATAAAGTAATTACTTATGTTTCCACCACCACAATCATTTACCTAAGATTTTGACCAAATTTGTTCTTGTTCTTTTACTTCATAAATTGACTCCTAAAATTAATTAACTTTGATTTAGAATTCTAGTCCCGACCTCCAGACAAACACAGCAATTCAAATTCATCCATATTTTTTTTTTTTGTATATTTTGGAAAGTATAATAAATTATACGGAAAATTGTGATTATAGGATTTTGATTTTTTTAACCCTTTAATTTACTTGACTAAGTGGATTTTTTGGTAAAGTGTTTTTTCCCCCAGTAAATCATGAGTCTTAAGAAAATATATGAATAACAAGTCAATAATAATTATGAATCTTAAGGAAGGTATGATATTTTATCAATTTAAATTTCCTACGTAAATATTTTTGCAAAAACTTTAGCCATAATAATTATCATAATATAACTATCACACACTCGTATATATAGATAAGGCATGTTTGATATGATTTTTTAAAAAACAGATTTTGTAAACAGTGATTTTTGAGGGCAGTATGGAAAAATCACAAGTCCTTTGCAAAATAATTTTATGAAGAAAATGTATGTGGTTAAAATGGAATTTAAGAAAAAAAAAATGAATTTTAAAAATTATATTGCATAATTTAGAAGACATCAAAACTTTGCTAAAATGTTTATAGCTATGTACGTGTCAATTGACAGAACTCTAAGAGTGTGTTTGATTGGCCACATTTTTCCTCGAAGTAGGAAAATATTTTCCTACTTCTACTTTTTGACTGTTTGATATGCAAAATTTTCCATGGAAAATGTTTTCCTCCCTTTTTCTAGGTACAACCATTTGATGCACAAAAGGTGGA
>CAIGRL010243543.1:0-11193 GCA_903798325.1 Fraxinus xanthoxyloides
TTGTTTGTGTGGGTTGGGCTGGGATGGGCGGGGCGGGGCGGGGCGAGTGGGTAGAACTTATAACAGGTCACAGCGCGAATTGATTTTATAGTTTTGATATTGCCCATGTCAGGGTTATTTTTCCCTTGAATTGGACTTTCTGGTGGTTTTCTGGAAATGCATTTTTTCTGTAAAAATATGCTTGAAAACTTACTCTTGTTTTAAATTGTTGTGCATTGTACTAACACCCTTCTGGACAAATAGGAATACTGCTGGGTTTGTATACTTGCGGTTTGAAAATACTCAATCTGCAATTGCTGCACAGCAGGCGCTCCATGGGAGATGGTTTGCTGGGAAAATGATCACTGCAACATTTTTGGTAAAACCCCCTTTCTCGTTTTAACTTCTTAAGGCTTCTGCTCTAATTCGCTTGGAAATTGGGCATTAGCTTGAAATTTTTCTTCTTGTGCAGCTTCCCCAGAATTATGAGGATAAATTTCCTCAATAGCAGATGGAAGACTATTTGTGGAAATTGCAGATGACTTTTGGGGGTTCTTGTGCAGTTGCAAAAGATCACAAATGTTATCCCTTTTCTTGGTGACTACTGACTAGACGCGAGTCGATAATATCTCGCTTTGTTGGTTTTAAGCACCAAATACTGCAAGGGCTATAGTTCTGTAGCTTTAAGTTAATGATTTGTCTCCTTGTGTATTTTATTTTTCGGTTAGTTTTGGGATCTAGGCATCATATTATACAGATCAATTTTCAATTCTGACTGGAAATTTGCAATTATTTTTGTATTTTGGCTATGAATGAATTCGGATTTAAATATAGGCCATACATGAATTCTATATATAGATTTATATTAATTACTTCTTTCTTTTTCTTGAAGGGGGTTGTATATATCTTTATTTTTCACCTTAATTTGGATTTTCATTTGTTATCGAGTATGCTTAGGAATTAGGGTAACTAGCAATGTATGCAGAGGTCAGATTTCCTTTATGATTGTAAATTTTTTTAAATCTCTGCGCAAGGATTTCATTGACCATATAAAATAGTCTAGGATATGACGTATTATTGTGAAGATTGAACAAGTACCGAAGGATTTCTCCCAATTTAACTTCCGAATTATTGGTGTCACGTGTTTGTCTGCATCGTTAAATTTCTTTTAGGGTAAGTTTCATTTTTTATTTATTGTAAAATTTCGTTTAGGTGACCATTTGTCACTTGACTCGATACTGCAACGTTTGTTCAATTCGAGGACAATAATAATTCATGTAATTTCAACTAATGTTTCTTCCACCAGGTCCACAAGCACTTACCAATTTAAACGCTTAAGCTCAAAGAATTACAAAGGCGGCTAAGCTTGAATATTATAGTATCTCTCAGAATAATTCTTGTAGCATATGGACACTGGAGTAACAGCCTTCACTAGTTACGATTGTTCTAAAAGTTTCCAAAATAAAATTTTGGTTTTTTCTCCTGAATATTGCCTTTTATATAATTAAAAAAATATGCAAATTGACCCCTTTCAACTTTATATACGTATAGGCTGTCGTCACTAAAAACTTAATTACCCTCATCTCCCTATCTTTGGCACTATAAATTATAAGAAAAACTTTTATCACTACATGCATACTTTTGATAAATTCGTATTCCAATTCTGGGCTACTCGACATTGCTCTATCCTATTTTTGTTTACTGTCAAAGTTTATCATGGAAGTTGAGGAAGACATGGTGATTATTGGTGCTGGAATAGCTGGTCTAACTACGGCTTTAGGACTTCACAGGTACAAATATTTTGTCTGATTCTTGGTAGGATAATAATTCTATATTTTAAATCAATCTGATGTAGTTTTACCTTTATGGTGTTTGTTTTTATGTTTACTATTAGGTAAAATGATGTGCAGTTAATGTTTGGTAAGACAGATTACAAAGTAGAGGTAATACTATATCTGAAAAAAGAAAAATGTTAAGTCTCCTGTAGGGATCAGCGTTGAAGAGTAAATTCATATAAATAATCTAAGTAGATAGATGTTTTGAGTTCAAATCTTGTTAGCCTTCAGGTGTGCACGTGAACGAGGATGATATTAAAAGTCCCTCATTTTTTTATTTTATTTTTTAATGGGATGAAGTGGTTCACCAGATAGGTTATACTTTCATTTGTAGATTGGGACTCCGGAGTTTGGTATTGGAATCATCAGATGGATTGCGAACTACAGGATTTGCTTTTACAATGTGGACTAATGCGTGGAAAGCACTGGATGCTATCGGCATTGGGGACATCCTTCGTCAAAAGCACAACCAACTTAGTGGGTAATTACATGCATATATATATATATATATATTCAAACATCTTCTTGTCATCTATTTGCATGTTATCTTTCTGATCTGATTGAAGTATATGTTATTTGATGAATTCTACAGAATTTTGACTACATCCGTGGTTTCTGGGCTTTCAACTTCAGAAATATCTTTCAAGTAAGTTTTAGATGGACAAAGGTTTACTAATATTTCACGCAAGTTCCGAACCTACCAAGCTTTCCATTGGTTGTGACATAGTAGCTAACATTCAAATAGGTACGTTTACTTCAAAAATTGTTGTCTACATGCAGGGATCATGATGTCAGGTGCGTAAACAGGAAGGTGCTACTGGAAATTCTGGAAAATGAACTTCCAAGAGGTACCATTAGATATTCCTCCAAGGTGGTTCATATTCAGGATGCTTGTTTCTTTAAGTCTATTCATCTTTCAGATGGAACTGTCATCAAAACTAAGGTAACTAATTTGGATTGGGATATAAATTTCTCAGAATTGGACTTCGACTTTTGAATGAACTAATTAACTCTAGTTAGATCTTGCTTTCCTGAATATTATATACAAGGTTTTGATCGGGTGTGATGGGGTGAACTCGGAGGTGGCGAAATTTCTAGGGTTCAGTAAGCCAGCTTTTGTGAGGCGATCAGCCATTAGAGGTTTTTTAGATTTTAAAGATGGCCATGGTTTTGAGCCAAAGTTCTTCCAATTCTTTGGAAAGGGTGTCAGATATGGGGTCCTTCCATGTGATGATCATAGTGTTTACTGGTTTTTCACCTACAGTCCCTCTCGCCAAGGTAAACGAATTTAGACTTTCTCTTGCAGGTATTTGTTCTTTTGAAAATCTGCATTTTAAATGGGAAAATGAAATAGTATTTTTTTCAGTATTTTTTTCTACATACTCATTTTCAACCATATATTAATACAATAAAATATTTTGCACGTAACCCTAAATTTTTTTCTCACTTCTTAAGAATAATGTTGTCTAACACAGTGATGCTACTACACCAGTTTAGGTAGTGTGATGTGATAAACTCGATGAGAGGTGCAATTAAGCAAGTAATTTAATTATACATTTCATTTAATGTCACGTTAGTGCCCATTAGACTTGTGTTTTAACACTGGAGTGCTAACAACATTACTCACTTTTTAATCACATATTCTCCTAAAAATCACTATTTAAAATATGGTTTTTTCTATTTAATGGTTGTCGAATCACTTTTTAATCACATATTCTCTTAAAAATCACTATTTAAAATATGGTTTTTTTTTTTTTTTATTTAATGGTTGTCGAACTTGGGCTATGTAGTTAGCAGACATATATTCCTGATATTATACTGTGAAAAGTGTAATTCCATCTAACAAAGTTGCAATTACAGGTGTATATGTGATATTCATAGTGTAATGTTAATTTTAAGGAGTGTATTCAATTGAGATTTAAAAAGTTTAGAATTATTAAATGTAGATTTTTAAGACTCTCCAAAAGTATTTATTTTATTCAATAGAGACTTTAATAGATTTCTAAAAAGTGTTTAAAAGTCAAAATGTATTCAATTAGAACTTTTATAGTACTTTTCTCTAAATGATTTTTATAAAAATCTCCAAGCGATTAACTTTTAAGCAAAACAATAGGGAATGTTCTTTTCGTATTTCAGTTTTGTGTTTTGAGTTTTGAATTCATTTTGTATTTTATGTGTTCATTTTCAAATTGTTGAAAATGTGTTCTTTTTGGCATTTTGAAAAATTGTTTTCGAAAATAAACAAAACGAAAACGTGTTCTCTATCTCTTCAATGGCATTTCATTTTGGGTATCTTTCTCTTCATTTCCCGTCGTATCTCTCTTTCTGTGTCCTTTCCCCGCGATCGCGACGCTCCCGACGATCTCCCTAAGAGCGGCGTGGTGGTGGTTTGGACTTGGGCGCTCCCTGCGATCTCCTTCTTCATCTTTATTTTTTTTCGTTCTTTGATGAAGTGGTTGGTTGGGTGCGTACAGAGATGGTTGGGTAGCGAACAGTAATGGTTGGGTCGCGACTTAGCGATGGTGGTTCTGCTGCAGACGATGGTGTAACTGAAAACAAGTGGTGGTTCTATTGTAGGCGAGTGTCGCGACTTGGAGGTGGTTCTTGCAGGCGGTGACTGTAATTGGGTCGCAATTCTGGTAGCGATTTTGCGATGGTTGGGTCGCCATTTTGGCTGGGTGATTGTGGTCTTTTTGGTGGCATTTTGGCTATGGCTGTGGTTGTGGCTCTGGCGGTGTTGGTATTTATGGGATGCCGATTTTGGCTAGGTGGTGGGGGTTTTTGGTGGCACTTTTGGTGGTGGTGATGCAATGGTGGTTGGAGATTTTTGGTGGAGATTTTGACTGAAGAATGAACAGTGTACAAAATTGTTCCCCTGTTTTGGGTTTTTGGGTGGGTTTGGCTTGAAAATGGCCAATACGATGTTTTTATCGTTTTGGTGTTGTGTGTGCAAAAACTTCTAATTGTTGCGCTCTACTTAAGTGATTTCAAATTAAAGTTTTCAAAAGTCATATAAATTTCTTAAGAGTCTAGACATTTTAAACGAAAGTTTATAGAAGATTACAAAAGACTTCAATTAATTCTATGTACATGTATAAAAGTTCAAGAATTTCATGAAAGTCCACCATTTAAAGAAAGTGTATAAAAATCCTTACTAGTCCCAATTAAGTACATCCCTTTAGTTTAATATTTCGATTATATGGATTTTAGGGGAGCTGTTATACGAAGTACTCTAAGATCTCCATTGCAAATTTCTTGTCTCAATTTTTAGTGAAAATCTGCAACTAGCTCTCACACAGAGGTGAATGTAAAATTTGGATGGTTTCATTTAACTTGCGATGCATAATGAAATGAACTTAGATTCTGAATTCTGAATTTGACTATTTTGTAACAAAAACTTTTGCAGACAAAGATATAGAGAAAGATTCAGTTAGGATGAAACAATTCTTGTTGAGCAAGCTTGGAAATGTCTCTGATAATATCAAGGCTGTTTTTGAGAACACTGATTTGAACAGCATGGTGTGTTCACCATTGAGATTCAGACATCCTTGGGAGTTGCTATGGGGAAATATCAGTAAAGACAATGCATGTGTAGCTGGGGATGCACTACACCCCATGACACCTGACCTTGGCCAAGGTGGTTGTTCTGCAATAGAGGATGGTGTCGTCTTGGCCCGACTTTTGGGTGCAGGATTGAGAGAAAACACAAAGAGTGTAAAGCAAGAAAATGCTGAAGAAATCGAGTACCAAAGGATCAAGACAGCATTGGGAAAGTTTGCTAAAGAGAGGAGATGGAGAGGTTTCGATCTCATCAGCACTGCATATATGGTAGGGTTTATACAACAGAGTAATGGGATTGTGATGAATTTTTTGAGAGACAATATTTTGGCTAAATTCTTGGCTGGGACACTGTTGAAGAAAGCTAGTTTTGATTGCGGCAAACTTACAGTTTCTTCGGAATAGAAGTTGAACATATGTCCGAGCTGAAAAATAGCTTTTAAGCTTGACCAAACATGTAATTTGATTTGAAGTGTGTTTCCTCTACGTTGGTTTTCAAGTGGTGACGACTTGTAAATATTGTTCTCTTTGAAATAAAAAGACAAATAAGCTAGAAATGACGCTAATTATTGAGCTCATTGCCAAAATTATTTGCTAAACTGCCTTATAAAATATGCGTATTTGAATTAACAGATTTTATATTAATCCTGTTAACTAACTACACGTTTGAATAAAAATAAAAGTACATAATAATAATAATAATAATAATACTTGCGGGGATGCGTTTGTGCAGAGCTGAAATTCGGAGGTCTTTTGAAAATTTTCAAATTACAAGAGGCGTTGATGTATTAATCAGAAATGAGAGGACTATAAGAGTAATTATCTCAAATATAAGGGATAGGCGAAAATGGCTTGCTGCATAAGAAAAATGCGTGAAATGACTAAAGAGTCCCCTAGTCGTCCAAGATATTAATCTTATTTTTCTGATTAACTGGAGAAAATACCCCCCAAGCTCGAAGCGGAGTCCACTACGAATTCCAAGATTTCTTCAAAAATTTCACAATCATCGAAACTCAGGTTCGGATTCAAGCTCGTATTTTCTTAACATTTGAAATTCAGTAATTTTTTCTTCTTATTTTGCAGCCTAAGAAATTAATCGAAACCCTAGTTCCCCCTTGCTTCCATAAATCTGGAAAGACAATATTGAATTCCCAGATTTTATGTGCATTTTCTATGTTTCGATTATAACTCCGTTTGTTTGTCAGATATTTACCAAGATGACTCAAGACGTTGAGATGAAAGAGCAGTCCGCCCCCTCCAATTCCGTGCCCTCCACTGCTCCCTCCACTTTCCAGCGTAAGTACTTATAAATGCATTTTGATTTACTTTCTGGGGTAGCTAAATGTATTGATTTTTTTTTATTTTTTATTTTTTCTTGTCTCTCTTTAGAATTGAAGGAGATAATGTCCTTGATTGAGATGGGAGCCTATTCACGCGAGGTTCGGAGGATTTTTAGGGCGATTAGGTCCACGATTCAGTTGAGGAGGAAGTTCAAGGCTTCTGTGCTCTCTGCATTTCTCAATTTTGTGCTTGTGCCGGGATCTGAAGCGCATTCTCGCCTATCTTCTTACCTTCCCAAGGTGAACAAGACAGTTTTTTTCGAATGAATAACTCTATTAAAATGCGGAACTGTAGTGTATGGATTGATTAAGTGATTGCTTATACAAGAATTCTCTATAAGAGAGAATTAAGTGGAAGAAACAACTTTTGAAATTTACTGTATCTGAGTTGTACTTATTTTGCACTAACTTAGTTTACATGCGCTCAATAAGTTGTCTACTGTTTATGTGGTCATTTTTTCAATGTAATTGTGTAAATGCTGATGAATTTAAGTGATAAAACAAAGATTAATTTATTTTATCGAGCTTCATTATCTCTTTCAATTTGTGGAATGGGTGAGTGATTACTTTTTATTAAGTTTATATGCCTATAGAATCTTGAACAGGATTATATCATTAATATGGTGTTGCAAGAATAGTGGATTAAAGTAGTTGCCATTTCACATCGATCTATTGTATCATAAAAGATGATGTGGAAGTTTCCGTAGTTGGATGATTTATTATTGTTACATCTCATGTATTATGTTCCATGTTTTACAAAATTCAATGTAATTTGTAGGAGGATGAGCACGATATGGAAGTTGATACTGCATCATCGACAACTCAAGTTCCTGTAAAGCATTCCTTGCCAGAGCTTGAGATCTATTGCTATTTACTTGTTCTAATATTTCTGATTGATCAGAAGAGATACAGTGAGGTATAAGCTTTTCCCATAGGCTTGCATATCATTAATGATGTCTGTGATGCTTATGAAACTATTTCTGAACTTTCTTTGTTGTTCTTCAGGCTAAAGCTTGTTCTTCGGCAGGCATTGCGCGGGTAAAGAATCTGAATAGGCGAACTGTTGATGTCATAGCAGCTAGACTCTACTTCTACTACTCTCTCAGCTATGAACTTACTGGCGATCTTGCTGAAATTCGTGGGTATGACTTATGTTTCTGCCAGTTCTAAGGTCCATGCAATGCCTATGATGATCTGAGGATAACACATGCATTTTGTATGTTTTGAAACAACTTGAGCAAAAGCGAACAAAAACAGTTGAATGTTATTTTCCCGTCTTTTCTTGCTCATAATTGGATTTTTTTTTTTTTTTTTTTTTTNTTTTTTTTTTTTTTTTTTTTTATGTTAATGTCTCATAGAGATCCTCATTTATTAACAGTAATCTCCTTGCTTTGCACCGGATTGCAACTTTGCGCCATGATGAGTTGGGACAGGTTTGTCACTCATTGGACAAGCATAAAGTTTGCTATCGTGGTGGTGTTCTCATACTCTGTGTATGCTAAAAATGCAGGAAACACTTCTTAATCTGCTGTTGAGGAATTACCTCCACTACAACCTATATGATCAAGCAGAGAAGCTGAGGTCAAAGGCTCCTCGTTTTGAAGCTCACTCAAATCAACAGGCAATTTTTAACATAATGCTCCTTCAGTTATTTACTTCAACCTTTAAGAAATATGCTTCCTTTCCTTTTTCCTTGAAGGGTGACACATTTTTTTGTTCCTCACAGTTTCTTTCCCAATTTTAGTCACTGTTTATTTTATCCTATTTTCTCTGTTCGGCAAGATCACTGTTTATTTCCATATTTGAGTCGAGATTGTTGCATACCCTTTATCTTTAGTTATAATGAGACATAAATATCAAATTTTGTTTGTAATATTATTACAGAGAGATGACAATAGTGGCATACCTCCAAGTCTTACATCTAAGAGGAAATTTATTTTCATCTGTTAGGGACTTGCACAGTTTAAAATGTTAATAAGCTTTTAGGGTATTAAGCAGATGCTGTTGTGGTGTTTTGGCAACAACATTGGGCACTCCAGCTGTTGTGGTGATACTCTTATATTTGACTGTCTCTTATGCTGTTTTGGATTCAACTCTTGATAAATACTTGACATATCTGCATACTGGTTATAATGCTTCTGTCTGCTTTCTTCAGGCATGTGCGAGAATGTTCTTCTTCTATAACTTGGTTTCGTTCTTAATTCATCAACATGACTAGTGCAGATTCAGCTTTTGAATATCTAAGTGTCAGTTCTTAATTCTGATTTTCTCTGCCATTTATTTCAGTTTTGCCGGTATCTCTTTTATCTTGGAAAGATCAGGACAATTCAGTTGGAGTACACTGATGCTAAAGAGTCCCTTCTCCAAGCTGCCAGGAAAGCACCTGTTTCTGCTCTTGGTTTCCGAGTTCAGTGCAACAAGTGGGCTGTTATTGTCCGCTTACTACTGGGAGAGATTCCTGAGAGAACTGTTTTTATGCAGAAAGGGATGGAAAAAGCTTTGAGGCCATACTTTGAGCTTACAAATGTGAGTATGGTGTATTAAATTTGAAAACTTGTGCTTACAATTGATGAGTCCTAGACTTGATGATCCCACATTTGTCCTAGACTTAACTAGTTAACTTATTGATCTGATGGCTGCTGTCAACTTACTGGCTGGTGACAGAATAGATTTTACGATAAAATTCTGTAGCAAATCCTGGGTGTTGACATTATGCCTACAAAATCTTTTCAGATAAAGTTGCGTATTGTGCCCCCAGCCTCTTCATTTGACCTTTTCTAGTAATATCTGCATTTTCAGGCTGTTCGGATTGGAGATCTGAAGCTGTTTAAAAATGTTGCTGAGAGGTTTGCTAGCACTTTTAGTGCAGACCGTACTAACAATTTAATTGTCAGGCTGCGACATAATGTCATTAGAACTGGGCTCCGCAACATCAGTATCTCATACTCCCAAATCTCACTTGCTGATGTTGCTATAAAGCTGAAATTGGATTCTGCAAACCCTGTTGCTGATGCTGAGAGTATTGTAGCCAAAGCTATTCGTGATGGTGCAATTGATGCCACACTAGATCATGCTAATGGCTGTATGATATCAAAGGAAACTGGGGATATCTACTCCACAAATGAGCCTCAAATTGCTTTCAACTCAAGAATTGCTTTCTGCCTAAATATGCACAATGAGGCAGTTCGTGCCCTTCGATTCCCTCCTAATTCCCACAAAGAGAAGGAAAGTGCAGAGAAGAGAAGGGAGAGACAACAGCAAGAGCAAGAGCTTGCTAAGCATATAGCTGAGGAGGATGATGATGAGTTCTAGTGATGAGAAACTGCAATTTGTTGGACTGAAGAATTATCTCTTGCAGAGCTACACCATAACCGTCAAGAACATTTCATTTTCTCATAATGAGGGGGCAACTTCTCTACAGTGGATTTTTGCCTTCATGTCCGAATCTCATGAGAGGTTCTGGTTTTATTCTTGAGCATTTGTGGTTTTACTGTTTTGTATTAGAACTCAGAATCACGTCTCTTCCTTTCGATAAACACTAAAAATAAATTTCTTTATGAGCTCAAGGTTGATTCAAAATCATCATTGTTTGATGAGGCTAATTATCAATTAATTTAATGGTGAAGGTACGACTGCTTAATGAGGGTATTTTTCCCCAATGTTTCAGTGTCGATCGGTCTCTAGTGTATTGCCGTGAAATGGCAATCGAAATATTCCCATGTTTATTATTTTGATAGCAAATTCCTAGGCATTTGCTTCGTTTTAAGGTTTAAGATGTTGGAATTACGCTGCAATTTTGATATTATTTTGCCTGAATGGACAAAGTAATATTTGTGGAGAACTCAGTTTTATCCGTCACAAATGATTTGGTACTCTGTGAATTTTGCCATAGGAGTTTACATTAGTCTCATTTTATTGTGGAACAAGTTTTCAGGTCTTTACCTGCTTCAATAGGAAAACATGAAAACAAGGATCCCCCAAGTATTACTTGGTGATAGAGGCGCTTCACTGGGTGATAATTCATTTGGGTGATAATGATGGAGCGATGTCTGTCGTCTTGGTGAAGGTGGCAAAGATGATGATAATCATGATCCGTGTTACCATTCTTTGATGTTTTATCTATCTCAGCCGACATTCTGGATGGATTTTGCGTCGACTCCAGCATCGACTCCCTGACATGATTGGCTTGAATTGATTATCAATTCATAATAAACCATGTGGAAAGAGGAGATAGGTAGTGGTGTGAGGGTGGGGATCATTTTAACTTTTCAGCAAAAAATGTACATGCATGTTACTAACATGGTCCATTAGTTGCTGCCAGCCAAACACGTACAATAAAACCTGCTCCTCTATGAATAAAGAGCAGATGCTGCCCTCCCGAGGCACATCCGAGTTGGTGGAACAATTGCATTTGTGGGCTTGCAACTCCAGGGTGGGGAGTTCGATTCCTGAAAGGTAAGAGTTTTGGAAGGGAGATTTTA
>CAIGRL010243556.1:0-10410 GCA_903798325.1 Fraxinus xanthoxyloides
ATTAATGCTTTATTATTATTATTATTATTATTATTATTATTATTATTATTATTATTATTATTATTATTATTTTAATTTATTTTATTTTTTGGTCATGGGGCCATGTGCTAGTACCGACTTTAGTAATAAAAAATATTAATAATTTAATTTTTAGCTAGTATTTATTAATATTTTTTAAATATACGAAAAATGAAAATCCTTGCTAGCTGTGTTAAATAAATGATTAGTGGAATTGCCAATTTATCCTTTCTGTCACAAATATCAAGTCAAGTGAAATTGTTAGATGCTACCCACTAAGCACATTGACCGGCATTCAACATACCAAATTTCTCTCAATTTACACAATAACAATACCTGAAATATTTTGTATTTTTTCTTTTTATCACAATATAGAGTTATTTAACTGCAGATGAATAATTACCTCAGATAGGTATTAATTTTTTAGATTTAAGCTAGTCGAATGATTTTTGACAAGTAGATGTACAATATTGGATCAGAATCAAGTGACTAGATAAAAACAAGGTTAGTGATGATAATCATCTCACTACAATACGATTACGACTACGTCAAGAGTTTTTACTCAAAATGTAAAATAGTGTATAATAAATGAAATTTCAATAATACTACTAAAAATTATAAATATTAGCAGATAACTATACTCTATCTTTAATCTTTATATATATAAAATCTAAACCATATATTAAATAGAATTCACATTTACAATTAATTCATATCATATTAGAATTTCAGCAAGTGAGGATTAAAATTAAGTTTTTAATAAATTCTGATAAAAGTTAACGTAATATATAGTTGAAAAGTTGTAGAACGTGTGAGATATGTAGTTAAAATTCTAGATAGATATCAGAGGGAAAATTATTTATTTTTTAACATTATTCAATTGTGTATTATCGCTTGATAAAATGTAAAAAAATAAAATAAAGGATGACGAAATCTTGATTGTAAGAATAATACAAATTTTGTGTCTGTTTGACACGTATTCTTATCTCATTTTTATTCTTATTTTTTTTTCTTTCTTCATTTCAATTTCACATTCTTCCAATAAAATAATATTACATAAAAATCTAATTTTTTTTATAACTTTTGCACTCATATATCCTCCTTTCAATCACTATTTCAAAATTTTATTCTCAGAAAAATTGGGTGTTAAGCCCACCCCCACCACAAAGAGACAAGTCAAAATTGCCGGCTTGGGGAAGTTTGAAAAGTGAGTAAGATAAACCAACACGTGGGGTCAATAAGAGATAAGTCAAAATTGCCGGCTTGGGGAAGTTTCCGCGCTACATTGACTCACTCTTCTTTTCCATTTCACATTACGTAAGGGACAGTGACAGTGACAGAAATTGGAACCTTGATCTGAACCCATCCCTCCCTCAGCCTAATGGGACAAAATTGATAAGGGTGGTTGACAGGTTGATCAAAATTTCCGTCATTAAATTTTTTTATTTTTATCTTTTTGTGTGAAAATAAAATTTGAATTTTCTTGCCAAATCAGATTACGACTATCTTTTTTTAGCCCATGTTTGTTAGGAATTCAAATTAATTTTTTTAATTAAATTTTGATAAAAACTGATGAAATATATAGTTAAAAAATTGAGAATCTCATAAAATGTATAACTAAAATTAGTTATTGACTTAGATTTATATTTAAGTCTTAATTTTTATTTTTATTTGATTCTCATTATTTTCAAAATACATTTTTCAATATTTTCTTTTCAACCACACAATTTTTAATAAAATAATATTATATGCAAATCCAGAAGTTTTCCTTATTTTTCAAATATATATTTTTTATCAATTTACTTTCTAAAATACATTCTTAAAAAATGGAACTCAAATAGACCCTTAATTTGTGCCAAATAGGATTACTCTTTTTATTTATTTATTTATTTTGTAAAGTAAGTTTGAATTAAATTGTTTAAAATCGTGTTTTATTTGTAATAAAATAATTCTAAAATGATATTGGACAAGAAACTTAACTTAAATGTAATAATAATATATTTCCAAATATATAATTTCTTTCAAATTATGCAGCTCCAACCCTCTCCTCCTTGCTAGGCTTGATTCTATATTTAATCATTAAATTTTGAGTGAAATCTCAAGTCAACTGTATCATCTAATTTTATTTTGTCACAATCGGATTATGTCCCGTTACATCGATCATTAAATTTCGAGTGAAATCTCAAGTCAACTGAATCATCTAATTTTATTTTGTCACAATCGGATTATGTCCTGTTGCATCGTAAATACATATAACATTCTATATTTATTAAAAAAAGTAAATTATTTAAAATACAAACATAAAGAAAAAGAAAAAGAAAAAGCTCACAATGATTGAATGGTCTATGAAAATGTGCAGAATATGTGGGTGCGGACAATCTGATAAAATCGCGCTCTCTTTCGTCGTATGAAACAAAATATTTCTTCCTATCAGTCAAACTAATTCTCCGCTATGTCGCCGACGACCATCTTCCGGAGAAATTTTCACTTCCTCTCCCTCTTTTATGTCCTCTCTTTTGCCGCCTCCGATGAGCTTCAGACCCTTTTAACCATAAAATCTGCCTTCAAAGAGTCGAGGACAAAAGTATTTGATTCATGGGATTCCAGTAATTCTGTATGCAGCTTTGTAGGACTCACCTGTGATTCCAATGGTTTTGTTAAAGAAATTGAACTCTCCAATCAGAATTTGACAGGTTCAATTCCTTTTGATTCTATATGCAAGCTCCCGTCATTGGAAAAGCTCTCGCTCGGGTTCAACTCACTCTACGGCCGAGTCACCGAGGAGTTGAATAATTGTACTGAGCTTAAATATTTAGACTTGGGCAATAATTTCTTCTCAGGACTATTCCCAGAAATCTCATCAATTAGTGGATTGGTGTATTTATACGCAAATACAAGTGGGTTTTCAGGATTTTTCCCATGGAATTCTCTTGAAAATTTGACAAATCTTGCTGTATTAAGCCTCGGCGACAACCCGTTTGTTCGAACGGAATTTCCGGCGGTGATTGTGAAGCTTACGAAGCTGAATTGGCTGTATTTATCGAATTGCAGCATCGAAGGGAGAATCCCAGAAGGGATTGGGAATCTTGGTGAGCTGATTAATTTGGAGTTGTCTATGAATTACATCACCGGGGAGATTCCGGCGGGGATTGCAAACCTTTCGAAACTGTGGATGCTTGAGCTTTACCAAAATGAATTGAGCGGGAAATTGCCTGTTGGTTTTGGCAAGTTAACGAGTCTTGAATATTTTGATGCTTCAATTAATTATTTGAATGGCGATCTTTCTGAAATCAGATCTTTGAATCAGCTGGTGACTCTGCAGCTGTTTGAAAACGAGTTCACTGGTGAACTGCCAGCTGAGTTAGGCGAGTTCAATAAGCTGGTGAACTTGTCTCTTTATACTAATAAGCTCACTGGTCAGCTGCCGGAGAAGCTCGGCTCGTGGGCCGAATTCGATTTCATAGATGTCTCCGAAAACTATTTCACTGGTCAGATACCGCCGGAAATGTGTAAGAGAGGGACCATGACTCAACTCTTGATGCTGCAGAACAATTTCACAGGCCGAATTCCAGATACATACGCAAATTGCACGACGCTAACACGTTTTCGGGTTAGTAAGAACTCGCTTTCTGGTCCAGTTCCCGGTGGCATATGGGGGCTGCCTAATGTCGAAATCATTGATATTGCGTTTAATAACTTGGAGGGGCCTATAACGACTGATGTTGGAAGGGCCAAGTCCCTGAAACAATTGTCTCTTGCTAATAATAGACTCTCCGGTGAATTACCATCGGAGATTTCTAAGGCTGCAGGTTTGGTTTCTATTGATTTGAGTGACAATCAGTTCTCCGGTGAAGTACCGGCGACAATTGGTGAACTAAAGCATCTGAACAGTCTTGAATTGCATAGCAATGATTTTTCTGGTCCAATACCGGATTCGTTAGGCTCATGTGATTCCATCACTAATATCAACATGGCTCACAATTCACTTACAGGCCACATTCCGGCCGATCTCGGGTCATTACCGACTCTTAATTTCTTGAATTTGTCGAGAAATCAACTCACCGGACTGATCCCAGGGAGCTTAGCCTCTCTGAGACTTAGTCTTCTTGACATTTCGAACAATCATTTGTGGGGTCCTATACCAGAGTCTCTATCGATTCAGGCCTATAACGGTAGCTTTGATGGAAATCAACGCTTGTGTAGTGAGAAAATCGGGCATTTTCAACGATGTTCACAAAAGTCAGGCATGCACAGGCATCTTCCAGCACTCATATTCTGCTTCGTGGCGGTATTCACCGTGTTGCTTGTCTCACTCGTGTACTTATGTTACATAAAAAAGAAGACCAAAAAACGTACTTTGAAGGAAGAATCTTGGGATATTAAGTCATACCATGTTATGAGCATTACAGAAGATGAGATTCTTGATTCCATCAAGCAAGAGAATTTAATCGGAAAAGGGGGTTGTGGGGATGTTTATAGAGTTGTTCTTGCAAACGGTACAGTACTGGCCGTGAAACATATATGGCATTCCGAATCAGTTGACGGGAAGAGGATCGGTAGCACAACTCCTATACTGCCAGGTCGTGGTAAGAGGTTGCGTGAATTTGAGGCCGAGGTTCGGACACTGAGCTCAATAAGACATGTTAATGTTGTTAAGTTGTATTGTAGCATAACAAGTGAAGACTCAAGCTTGCTGGTTTATGAATATTTGCCTAATGGAAGTCTATGGGATAGACTGCATACATCCAAGAAACTGGCACTCGACTGGGATGCGCGGTACGAGATTGCTCTAGGTGCAGCAAAAGGGTTGGAGTATTTGCATCATGGTTGCGATAGGCCAATCATTCATCGCGATATCAAGTCAAGTAACATTCTGTTGGATGAGTTTTTAAAGCCTCGAATTGCAGATTTTGGACTCGCTAAAATAAATCAATTCAATTCGACTGAATCAACCCAAATAATTGCAGGAACACGTGGATATATAGCTCCAGGTAAGCAAATTGTTCCCACTAATCATAATTCCTTCTCTGGTTCTTGAATACAACAGTAGAGAGTTAGCTATTCTCTAAACTTAAAACGTTTGTTACAATTTGATTATTTTGCCCATATATGTTGGTTTGAATTACAGAAAACCTGACATGGCATCCTAGTTGGCAAACTAGACTGCCACGTCGCCTTTTTTCATTTGTCAAAACTAACGATGTAATCATATGAAAGTTTTATACCTGTTTGGTGATTGTCTCTTCGATTTAATCACTGGAATTGTTGTTTACGTTTTGCAGAGTATGGTTATACACACAAAGTGAACGAAAAGAGTGATTTATACAGTTTCGGAGTCGTACTGATGGAGCTGGTAACAGGAAAGAGGCCGATAGAGGCGGAGTATAGGGAGAACACGGATATAGTAGATTGGGTATGCAGCAGGCTTAAGACTAAAGAAAGTGTTTTAAGCATTGTGGATTCAACTATCCCAGAAGTTTACAAGGAAGATGCAATAAAAGTTTTAAAAATTGGGATGATGTGCACAGCTAGGGTACCAGCATTAAGGCCTACTATGAGAAGTGTGGTTCAAATGCTCGAAGAAGCCGAGCCTTGTAAATTGGTTGGTATTATTGTTAACAAAAATGGTGTCACCAAGAATGAGGAACCCATGGAAAAGCGATTTTAACCAAGGGCTTTTTGGTCGCTTTTCTCGTATGATTTATGATGTTCGAGAATCAGAACTTAGTAATTTCTGGTCACTCTAAAGGTCGCCTTCAACATCCAAGGATCGGGGACAGGCCATAGAACCCGCATTAGCTGTGAAAATGGTCACCCATGAAGTAATACATGTAAAACTATGTAAATTTTGAAGATTGTCTATGTAACATATTAGCCAGCCAATTGTAGGCGTGTAGCATTTGATGTATGGATTAGAAGGCATGTCGGGTGCCTAATAAAAGAACAATTTTGTTCACTTAGTATGATTGGTGGGTTGTTAAAACGAACAAACTGTTTGTAAAATGAATTATATGAAAAATAATGATGTTTAGACAGGCGTATTTTGTAGTAGAATAGATAAAAGAAATTAAAATAATCGTAAACAAATTGAAGCATAGATTAAGGAATCAATCATTTGAATATATTGTAATTCAAATCAAGGGCTGAGGTGCATCCACCTCGGCCCCCTGTTTTTGGGCTTGTTTTTTGCCCTGTTTGAGTAGCATTATAGGATGTAGCTTAGTAGATTTTCCATGTAAATCTCAGTTTCTGTTATACTTTGCTTGTATAATCGTTCATGGTATCATAGCCAAAAGCACACGCTTGATTCTGAATAACACGCTTCAGCACCTTTTTCTAACCTTCCCTTATTCAGCAAATCTACGAATGGCTCGACTCGACTACCCTACTCCATAGTCATAATTATATGGGCTTTGCTGATGGTTCCATTTCAGCATCCAACAAAACCGCAGCTAATAATGCTCTGAATCCTACCTATGTAAAATGCCTTATATGCTGCGCACAAATTACACTTTCCATGGTAGCTGCTAAAGGCAAAAGTCCTAAACTAAGAAAACCAAAGTCCTTGCCACCTTTGGCTCGATTAGATATTGCAGCCCCTTCCAATCAGAATATACCTCAGTTTCCAATGACATTTGCAGCTCCCTCATCCAGGAATGCACCACCAAGAAATTTTGTTACTATGCAGCCTGATGCAAATAAAAAGGCCTGTCAAATCTGGGAAAAGGCGAGTCAAGGGCACTTGATTGCTGGCGTTGCTTTGACTACTCTTACACCCTCAGATGGAGCTTCCTGCTATGGTTGCTGAGTGCAATGCTGTTTATGAGAATGATGTTTGGTATGCTGACAGCGCAACCAATGCTCATATAACCCGAGATGCGGAGAACTTAGCAAACCATCAGCCCTACAATGGAACAGATGCTGTGACAGTTGGTAATGGCCCAAGTTTGAGTATAGAGAGTACTGGTTCTACTTCCACTTCCATTAATAATTCATCATTTCAATTGAGCTATATCCTTCATTTGTAAGCTATCTAATCATGCTTAACCATCCTATATAGCAATTAGATCAACGCGGAATTAAAAGAATTGGACCGAAAACGTACCTCCCACAATCGCCATTGTCTCGTACACACTCGAGGGTATTGGGAAGGATTTATTGACGGTCTTCTAAACCTTATCTCTCTCAAAACCGATGGTGTGTTTTCTGAATAGAGAAAGTAGGCTTAGGGACCCGAAAACATACTTTGCACTGCCTTTTATAAGTGCTCTACCCATCATGGAGCCGTTTCAACGTATGCAGTTAATGGGCGAAACTTCTGAGCGACTATGGGATGGCAAGAGATGGAATGTATGTGGACCATTTTCTAGATTTTTTCAAAACGGTTACCTTTTAGGGAGAAAAACCAACATTCTCCCACTTGGTCCATATATTCCACCATTTACCATAGCAAGAAACACAATACATGAATCATGGCGATATGTCCTCTAAAAACGAGTATTATTTTCCGTGTATCACAATGCATCATGTCCAAACCAAATGATATTTCTCAATATAACTTAATGAATAAACCTTATGTTTATTCTAGGTCCAAACCAAATGACATTTCTCAATAATAAATAAATAAATGAGTATACAAATATGTGCACAAAAACAAGAGTTCCATTGAAACAATAAATGTAAGTACATCGAAAATCACATTATGGAACCAAGTCCCATACGAATTACATGATCCTTAAAATTCTTCGGCGGCATGCCTTTAGTTAAAGGATCGGCAATCATCAACTCAGTACTAACGTGCTCAATGACCACTTTCTTCTCTTTAACACGTTCTCTCATAGCTAAGTATTTGATGTCGATGTGTTTACTTCGACTACCACTCTTGTTGTTCTTAGTCAAAAATACTGCAGCTGAATTGTCACGGTACAACCTTAATGGCCTAGAAATGGAATCCACAACTCTAAGGCCAGAAATGAAACTCAGTCTCCATAGTGGAGGTAGCAGTCAAAGTCTGCTTCGTGCTTCTCCAAGACACAGCTCCACTAGCAAGCATGAAAATATAACAAGATGTTAATTTTCATGAATCAACACAGCCAGCAAAGTCTGCATCGGAGTAACCGATCACTACCAAATTATCGGTCCGTCTGTACATGAGCATGTAATCTTTTGTCCTTTGAAGATATCTCATCACCTTCTTTATAGCTCTCTAGTGATCAACACCTGGATTACTCTGATATCTCCCCAACATTCTAACAACAAATGCAAGGTCAGGTCTGGTGCAGACCTAAGCATAAATAAGGCTTCCAACAGCTCAAGCATATGGAATGACTTTTATTTGTTCCCATTCGAAATCGTTTTTTGGGCACTGACTCAAATTGAATATGTCACCCTTCACAATGGGTGCTACACTCGATGAACAATCCTTCATGCGAAATGTTTCCAAAACTTTGTTGATATATGTCTCTTAAGACAAACCCAAAATGCCTCGAGATCTTTCCTTATGGATCTTAATGCCAATGCCATAAGACGCCTCACCCATATCCTCCATATCAAAGTTCTTTGAGAGAAACTGTTTCACCTCATATAGCAAACCCTTATCATTGGTTGCAAGCAAAATATCATCCACATATAGCACAAGAGAACAAATCTTGCTCCCACTAACCTTCTGGTATATACAATAATNCCCATTCGAAATCGTTTTTTGGGCACTGACTCAAATTGAATATGTCACCCTTCACAATGGGTGCTACACTCGATGAACAATCCTTCATGCGAAATGTTTCCAAAACTTTGTTGATATATGTCTCTTAAGACAAACCCAAAATGCCTCGAGATCTTTCCTTATGGATCTTAATGCCAATGCCATAAGACGCCTCACCCATATCCTCCATATCAAAGTTCTTTGAGAGAAACTGTTTCACCTCATATAGCAAACCCTTATCATTGGTTGCAAGCAAAATATCATCCACATATAGCACAAGAAAACAAATCTTGCTCCCACTAACCTTCTGGTATATACAATAATTCATGACGTTCTCTTCAAAACCAAATGAATTGTTGACTTCATGGAACTTCAAATACCACTAACGGGAGGCTTGTTTTAATCCATATATGGATTTGTTAAGCTTGCAGACCAAATGCTCACCATTGCTAGAGGAGAATCATTCAGGTTGTTTCATGTAGACCTCTTCCTATAGATCACCATTGAGGAATGTCATTTTCACATCCATTTGATGAAACTCAAAATCAAAATGAGCTACCAATGCCATAATTACTCGGAGAGAATCTTTCTTAGATACATGAGAAAATGTCTCCGTATAGTCGATTCCTTCCCTTTGAGCAAATACTTTGGCAACGAGTCTTGCCTTATGTCTCTCAATGTTACCTTGTGAGTCTTTCTTTGTTTTAAAGACCTATTTACATCCATGGCTTTTACACCATCAGGCAACTCAACAAGATCTCATACTCGATAAGATGCTATAGAATCCATCTCATCTTTCATGGTCTTGCACCACAAGTTCGATTCCTTAGAATTTATGGCTTGTGAAAATGTTTCAGGATCACCTTGGGCTCCAATGTTATAGTTTGATTCTTGTAGATACACGACATAATCACTGGGAATTGCTGATTTTCTAACTATAGTAGATCTCCTTAATGTTGTGTTATCATCTTCTTGAAGAACTTGTTGTTCAACTGGTTGTTCAACAATTTCTTGTAGTTCCTCATTTACAACTTGATCTACTGGATTGATATCAGTAGCTTGTGCAACTTCAACAATTGGTGGTCTAACACCCGTTTGAATTTGAGGGGTGTAAATGCCAATCAATCTATCACTTAAATCAGTGGCTTGAGATTTATGATAATCCTTTTCATAAACTATGTCCTGAAATTGACCACTCTCACTGATTAAGTCATTCTCAAGAAATTTTGAATTTCTTGATTCCATAATCCTAGTACTATGAGACGGACAATAGAAACTATACCATTTGGACCTTTTAGCATATCCAATGAAATACCCACTTATGGTCCTTGGGTCTAGCTTCTTCTCTTGTAGGTTATAAATTCTCACTTCATACGGGCATCCCCAAACATATATATGCCTCAAACTCGGTTTCCAACCTTTGAATAATTCAAAAGGTGTCTTTGGAACAACCTTGGTTGGAACTCGATATAATATATACGTCATTGTCTTCAGAGCTTCAGTGCACAATGATTTAGGGAGTTTCGAGTTACTCTGCATACTTCTCACCATGTCCATTAAAGTTCGATTTTTGCTTTTCGCTACACCATTCTGATATGGAGAACCAGACATAGTGTACTGGGCAACAATCCCATGTTCCCGAAGAACTTTGCAAATGGATCAGGTGGTTGTCCACTCTCTGTGTATCTACC
>CAIGRL010243568.1:0-10923 GCA_903798325.1 Fraxinus xanthoxyloides
AAAATTTCTACAGGGGCACGTGCCCCTGTAGGCCCCTGTGTGGGTCCGCCCCTGGTTGAAGTGATTCCGTCCCAGAAGGTTAAGAATACATGGATTCGACTAGTTCAATTTTCTGATCATCCCTTCTATAAAACATTGTTGTAATTTCATGACTCAATTTACAAAATAATCAATATGGATTGATAAAAAGTCAAAATGACAAAAAAAGGAAGTTAGTACAAAGAAAATGTCAAAACTCAAGACTAAGCTGATTTTTTTCCAATTTGTGCGTGCCTAATTTTGCCAAGGTCTAAATGGGTGGTTCAATTTAGACCACTGTGTAGCCTATATTTATTCAAAGTATGATGATCATGTGAACCTCTTAATGGCAAACTATCGAACTCCACGGGAAGAGAGTGAGTCAACTCAACAAATTAAGTTGTGGTCGATAATTAAACAAATTGGTATTGTGATCTTTTGTCATTAATTGCTTTTGATCAATAACTTCCATCCCACGTCTTGTTTACCATTAATTTTAATAAAATTACTTTATCGTCTACAATAAATTTATTATTATTTTTTTAAAAAAATGAAGTTCTCATGCAAACAAACAATAAGAAATTAGCGTTTGCTTTCAGTGATTTTAAGAATGACTCTACAAATTATTTCTGTCATTATAAGTAGTGGTTATAAAACAAGAAGAAATGTTAGAAAATTTATTCTTAAAATAACAAGAAATATTAAAAAAATTATTTAAATATTCTCTCAAAGATAGTGATTAAAGTAGTGACAGGTTTAGATCAACCTCTCATAAAACGCCAGCGTTTGACCACATGAAAGTTTACACGTACAACCTCACCTTCGTGGTATAAATTATGGAGACTTGGAGTTATTGCCTTTCGATCCAAACAAAAACACCAGGAAACTTCCTCCACTCTCGATCTTTGCACGGTCTTCGTTATATTTTAGGATTCGCGTCCCACGATAATACCTTCAATCATCATTTCCACGACCCGAAAACGTACGTTTACTCGGGAAAATGCAGAAAACAGAAGAATCTAGTCAGAAAGAAAAACAGTCAGAGATTGCAAAGGGCCCTCCGATTTGGGATTGTGGAAGCTCACTGTATGATTCCTTTGAGAGGAAAGCATTTGAAAAGCAACTCGATTCCGCCATATCTTCAAGGACTCTCTCGATGCCTCATTTATCCGATCGCCGACATCAGCCGCCTGCGCCTGGCCCGCAAATTTTGAACAAAAAAACATCGAAATTGTCTCGGTCTTTTCACAAGCTACTCCGATCTGTTTTCAGGCAGAAGCACAATAAATCAGGCGAAAGATTTTATGTTGCTTATGATACGTCCAGTACACTTTCTACGATTCCAGAGGCGCCGGAGTTTGATGTACTTTCGCCGGAAATTAGGTCTTTGGTAAGAAGAACGGCCTCCGACAGATTCACGGCGACTTCTATTGAGATTTATTGTGCCTGATGTATACAAGTTGATATTATTGTAAATTTTAATGGTAATGTGTGCAGTATTAGACATTTCCGGTATCTTAACAGTGTATGTAGTCTCAAACATACGATATTGTCGACTGTTTGCCCACGTGTATGTTTGAATAGTATTAAAAAAAAAAATCAGATTTTAATTTTGTTATTTTATGATTCAAATATTTTTGGTTTAGAAATTTGATTTTTTGACAAAAAATAAATATTTGGTTTAGATTGGATGGACATGATCTTCATCAACAAGGATCAACTTGTGATTAGATAGCTTTTGAGATTTTAAACTTTTAGAAAAGAGATTTTTTTCTAGCCTTTTTTGTTTGGATAAGAAAGGGATCTAATTTTTTTGGTGGTTTGAAATGGGTTGATTACATACACACTTGGGAATTCATTTTTCTTTTGGTAACTCATATGCCATTTGAATTGATGTTTAACTACTCATAAATTGTCATACAACTCTTTTTTATCCTACCAAATCTCGCATATAGATATCCAGCTTGCATGGTGGAAAAATAAGATTTTAATATTTTTCTTTTATATTGACCGAATCTTTATTTTTCACAAAGTAGCGAAATAAAATTATTTTGTGTTTGTTTGACAATCTTTGCAACTTGCTAGAATTTTAATTATCTGTCATTATAATTCTCTTCACGTCATGCCATTGTTTCTGATGGACTTTTTCGGGAAGCAATTTATTAACATTTTCTGCTTAATAGAGACTAAACTCGACATAGTTAGAGGTGTAAAATACGCTTTACTTGTTATTATATGTTTTATCTTAGAAAGTATAACATTTGCTCGGCCTAGGCTTGTGTTGCGTCATGCTATATGAATAGAAGATGTCTATGGACAATTAGCGAACCACGTTGGCATCCATATTGTCCAAACTAATATGTTCAGTCGCAATTATTGAAACTCTCTTACTTACTAAGAAAAACTTCTCCATGCAAGAAGAAAACTTAAATTGAAACTCTCTTATTTAATGAGGAATGCTTCTCCATTAGGCTACAAAATTTTCTTATAAATAGAGGATGTATTTGTAGAGAATTAACATCATTGTGAAGATAGGAAAAAGAGAGATTAGAGAGAGATTTATGAGATTTTGTTGAGAGTTTGTAAAACTCCATTGTAAATTATATTCACGATAGAAATAGAATTGTTTTTTCCTCCTTTGTCTTCTTTTTTTCATGATCGGAGAATCACAACACAAGCAAGGAAATGTCATTAATTTTTTGCATTTAATTGTCATTCGTGACTAAATTGAAACCTCAGCGATGAGTTTGAAATTAAAAATAAAACAAATTAGCATAACAACGACAAATCAAAGCCCCAAGTCTCTGGATTAGTCCGTGGGTTTTGAAGAATCGTGCACTTATGGTCTCACAATATGTGCCACCATTATTGGAGTTTCATGGACACTGATACAAATTAATAATTATTTCACTTTTTGTGTAGACTTCAATAACTAATTCTGATACTTGCAATTAAAATGCAGAGGAAACCAGAAGTAATACCAGTCTTTTTTGTTTTATTCTTGAAAGATAAACAGTAGCTAATAATATATTATGTGCCTAAGCCTTCAAACCATATGGTAAAAGAACATGAGCCCACCTGGGACAGTAAAACTTCAATTTCAGCCTTTTATAGAAAAAATATGAATCTTAATTTTCATATAACTATGATTTTTAACTGCAACAAAAACGGAAATTGTTCACTAACGTCAAGTCCTTGACACACATCAAGACAAAAATGCCAAGCTAGATACCATCTCATATGCAATGAAAAGTCAAAAGTATTTCTCTTTGATTTTGATAACAAAGAAGTGAGCAGGATGCCGGTATGGATCAACCTCCCGGGGCTGCCGTTGGGGTGCTGGAATACAAACCTTCTGGGAAAAATTGTGACTAGAGTTGGTGAACCGCTATCCAGTGATAAAGTTACCTCTACGAAAGAGAGACTAGCTTTTGCTAGAGCTCTAGTTGAAATAGATGCATCGGAAGAGCTAGTAAGATCAATTAAGTTGAAGTTTTCTAATGGGAAGAGTAAGGAGCAGGAAGTAGTCTATGAGAATGAGCCAAAATTCTGCAACAGATGCAAAATTTTTGGACACACTAATTCTGGCTGTAAATTCAAAAATGTGCAAGAGGAAGGAATTAAGGAGAAGGCAAAACAGGGACAAAATACTACAGAGAATCCTACTAACATCATAGAGGATACTGAAACAGTAATTGAGGAAAATGATCAGTCTATATGGAAAAAAGACTGCTGTGCATAATGATGATGGAGAAGGGGATTTTATTGAGGTGGTGAACAAGAAAAAAGCATCAAATAAGAATAACACCGCACAAACTACAAAGAGGCAGATTGCAGGAACACAGACTGAGGGTACACTTAGAACTCAACTGGCGGGCACACATGAGAGATTGGCTACAGACACCGGGAAGACTCAGGCAGGTAACTCACATGTCTCTTATACAGAGTTCCCAAGACTAGCCACTCTAATTCTGTGGGAGATTATAGGCCTATCGCTTGCTGCAATGTGTTCTATAAGGTCATCACTAAAATTCTTGCATCTCGTTTGGGTCCTATTCTTGGGTCAATTATTGATCAAGCACAAGCCGCTTTTGTGGAGGGTAGAAGCATGATGGAAAACATACATTTAGCCCAGGAGCTTCTTAGGCAATACAATCGCAAAAGAGTTGTCCCCAGAATCGGAGAAATCCTACGATTTCCTTATTCATCAAACCCACGATAAATCATGGTGCGAAGAAAAGTAGAAATCAAGGCAATCGAGAACATATCAAAGAGGCACACAACTTTCACAAAGAGACGCCAGGGCCTTTTCAAGAAAGCCAAAGATCTGTGCACAAAGTGTGAAGCAGAACCGACAGTAATCACTCTCTCCAAGGCTGGAAACATTTTTGCTTTTGGGCACCCGGCCGTCGACCCGGTGGTGAATCGGTACCTTTCCAATGGTAATGGTGATGAACGTGTGCATGGTGGAAATTGGATGCTGGCGGTGGAGGATGAGGAGATGCTAACGCTGTCGAAGGCCGAGGGGAAGATTCAGAAGGTGATGGGGAAGGGGAGGCAGGAATGGGATTTGGCGATTGGAGATTTAGAGATTAATGAACTTGATGAAATGGAGGCGGTGATTGAAGATATTAAGAGAATTGCAGCAGCGCGTGCTATGGAGATTGTGGCTGGCGGCCGCGAGGATCAAGACGTTAAGTGTATTGGGAAGGATACAATTGTGCCTTATCTTAGGAGGTGATTGCAGAACCCTAGTTTCTGATATACAAACATAACATGGTCTATTTGTTTTCTTTAGCCATGGCAGAGCTTTTTTTTTTTTTTTTTGGTGTAGAAGTCAATACCACATTTTTTTTTTTTGTCGAGTTTATGTTGTTTATTATTTGTACTAGAATCGAACTTATCTAAATTTTTGCCACATAAGGAGAGTGTCAAATACATTGTCAACCAACAATGTACATATAATTTTATTCAATAAAATAATACTTGCATCAAACATTCACATTAGTATAGTAGAGTTGTGCTATTCATACCGAAAATGGATGACAACTAATTTGACAATCACTCACATATGACGGGTCCCGTGTGATTAAAAAATTCCCAAAAAAAGTGGCCCCCACCTCCATTGTGAGTGTCGGTCAACCTATATGTCAACCATTTTCGGTACGAATAGCACAACTCAAAATAGTATAGGATAAGATTATCCACGGTGGACTGGATAAAATTATCCACTTGTTGATGTGAGAGGAGAATTTTACTTACGGTTCTTTTCAAGTGAGCAAAATAAGATTTCCTACTGTAAGTAGGAGAACATTTCTGATATAGGTGGCATGCATGTAACATATTCAAAAGAGGTTGAAGAATTCCTTACATAAACATGGAGGAAGCTAATATTGTGACTCACGGTGAGTGGTCTTAATTTGCTTCTTTTTTTGGTTGATTTATGATGTAACAGAACATTTTACATTAAAATTCAGTTAGAGTTCCAAGAACGAGAATACTATTGGATTCTTGTAAAGTAGAATTTAGTTATTGAGCTTAGCAACATGANTTTCGGTACGAATAGCACAACTCAGTATAGTATAGGATAAGATTATCCACGGTGGACTGGATAAAATTATCCACTTGTTGATGTGAGAGGAGAATTTTACTTACGGTTCTTTTCAAGTGAGCAAAATAAGATTTCCTACTGTAAGTAGGAGAACATTTCTGATATAGGTGGCATGCATGTAACATATTCAAAAGAGGTTGAAGAATTCCTTACATAAACATGGAGGAAGCTAATATTGTGACTCACGGTGAGTGGTCTTAATTTGCTTCTTTTTTTGGTTGATTTATGATGTAACAGAACATTTTACATTAAAATTCAGTTAGAGTTCCAAGAACGAGAATACTATTGGATTCTTGTAAAGTAGAATTTAGTTATTGAGCTTAGCAACATGAGAAAATGTAGCTAGTTTGACTTTAGCGATTAAGAAGTTGCAGTAACATTGTAGAATCAACATCTCTTGATGGGCATGCTTACGCTTCTTATAATTCTTGTGGCACCACTTTATGATAACTGGAAGTCCTACTAAACTTTGTTGCTTTTTTTTCGTAGAAGTTATTAAATTTGTGGTTAGCTCCATCCTACGTTGCTTTGCGGGCAGACTCATGCCAAGTTCGATAGTCATGAGCATTGAGTTTGCCTTTACCTGCTATTGAGGTTGCCTTTACCTGCTAATGAGTTGTGCTAACTTCTATGCTTGATTGAACCCAAGCTGCTATGTTTGGCTATGGATGCAATTCCACATTGCTTAAGCGTGCTCTTCATAAGGTAGCCTTTTTATGGGAAGCTTAAGTTATTTTGTAAAATGTACATTAAAAACCGAACATGTACTCGTTATAATTTAACATCAAATGAAAATGAAAATGAGAATTAATTGTTACTTATTTTGTAAAGAAAGAAATATAACAGAGCATCCGCTTGAAATGGAGAATGTATGTAAGTTTTTAATTTCGAACAACCCATGATTAACAAAATTTTAATCATGAATTAAACCTTCAAAGTGAACATGAAATCATGGATCAAACGCTGGAATTTGATCAACAGGACCCGAAAGAGCTCGATATATTGTCCTTACAAATACATGGCGATATGGATCCTCCTCTCGCTTCTTGAGCAAATAATCCATATTTCTTATGATTTCAGATTTTATCTGCAAATAAAGTTCCTTGCAAGCTTCTTTGTTTCTTAAAAGCTCTTCCCTTCCCTTTGTTTCAATTGGCTTCCCGAACAGAAAATAAAACCGGCCTGGAATTTTCGGAAAAGTCCCTGGAACAAAAAAATCTTGATTTCCTACTTCTGTCAATTGAGGGGTCCTTACTTTGGTCATCACAGTATTTCTTGCTTTTATCAATTCCTTAATAACAGGAATTTTAATCACATCATTGTAATCAATAAACTGTTCGATTATATCATCCTCACCAACTACTCCAAACGGAACAATTGTCGCCCCGAATTTTACCGCCATTCTTACAAATTCGGGCTCCTCCGGCCAAAACAACTTGTACTTTTCTCCTTTCCGGTGTAACGCCTCCCTTACACCGCCGGGATAGAGAAGAACATGACATTTGTTCGACAGTAACTTGTAAAAGTTTCTTGCTGTTACAGGAACTGCCCCGAATACTCTAAACCTATCGAATCCAGAAATAACCTGTAAAGGAGCTTCAATATTTTCTGAGAAGATTTCAGGATGTGCAACTCCATGAAGCACGATTTTCTTCTCTCTCAAGTATTCTTCAACAATGCCTCCAATTTCTACCCCGAAAAACATGTGATTACCGACAAGCAAAACCGGGCCTCGATCTGGAATCCCCGACAGTCCCCTCACTATTTTTCCATTTTCCAGAGTTGAAAACATTGCAGGGCTTGTAGCAAGGCGGAATAATCCCAGTAGTTCATTGAATGTGCCCCTGAATTCTGACTTACTGGGAGGGATGAAATCTGAGACGAAATCATGGGTTTTAGAATGCCGGTATTTGCTAGTACCTTTGATGATTGACAAGAGATTGATCCCATCTTCTACCAAAAGGGTATGGCCATTGTCGGGGAAGTATCTGTTTAAAGCAAAGTTTAAATAAATAAATAAATATCCCATCTCGAAGTAAGCCCTAATAAACGAAACAAGAAGCGAAACACTTACGTGTAAGCACATAAATTTATAGTGTTTCACTTTGAATGTAAAAGTTATGGGGAAAAATAAGTTTCCGGCGGAGCCAGTACGCCGGTTGCTGGCTCCGCCACTGCTTACTGCTACAGATTTTGGGCAATGTCTTTTATTCCTTGAACCTCTCAATCTAATCTAATTGTCTCACCTTGTCTTTCAATTGAAATACTTGACTCAGATAGCTCCTTGGGATGATTTGTTATGATTGTTGTTATTACACTCAAGTTGGCAGAAACCGTGATTGCAGCTCAAACTATATTGTCCTACTATCTTTTTATATTCACAACTGTCATAGTTAACAAGGTTGAAGCTTCTTCAAGGAAAAATGACCTTCTGGATTCCTTAATACAACGTAAGAAACTAGAGCAATTAGTATAAAAATGTGTGCGACAACTTACTATAATTGGTAAATTACTACAATGGCTCCAGTTCAAAACTATAGCTTAATTATTAGACGAGATGACCAAATAGTACCTGACTTTGCAATTCTCGAGTGAGTCCAAGAGTCTCCCTGCCTCTGCAGCACTAGGAAGCATGTTATCCATGCAACTTGCAAGCACGAGTACTTCACTTTTCACAGCATGGAGATGTGAATTGGCATGTGCAGCTCCAGATTTAAGCAACTTCAATTTCCAGGACAAAGTTTCCTTTGGTAAAAGATCAGCTAAGAGAGTGGCACCTTCCACCAGAGCCTTTACATCATGAAACAAGTTCTCCAGTTTTTTGGCTGGCGAAAATGGACCATGGACATTAACATTTGCCATCTTGATTGGGTTCCCTAGTCTGAGGCCAAAAATGTAAGGAAGAAATTTGTGAAGTTCTTTAGGACAAGCCTCCATGCAGGGGAACATAGGCTGAAGTTGTGACCTGCTGAATGATGTTGCTGCAATAAAGTGATAGAAACATTACAAAATGAGACATACCCTTGAAGTGCAGGGGACATACTCCTCGCGTGTTAGAACTATAAAGAATATGAAGTTTGGAGGTACCTGGATTCACCAATATTACTACTAAATCGATATTGGGATTAAAAGCAGCAACAGACAGTGCTAGGCATCCTCCAAAAGATTCTCCCACCAAATAGATAGGTCTATTTGGAAACAAGGTATGTTCACTTCTCACTTTGTCTGAAACAAATTTCACCAGCCCTTCAAATGGTGTTCGATCATATACAGGAATATGCATACATTGAACTTCGAAAACCTTGCCAATGGCCTTGTGGTGCACTATGAGCCCCATGCCTAGTCCATCAATCCCTGCACTAGGATAATATCAACTACAAAACAATTAATTAAGTATTATTGAGTCGACTAGGTGAATTTCCCTGTCACCTTGCTTGATCCAATGTCATGTTAGCTTGATGAAAACATCTCCCTATAGTTTGTGTTGTACCTTTTGCAGCGATCTTGCGTCACATAGTACTCGTGAAAAATATCTCTTAAGAATTTATAAATATATTGAACATTCTTTCCTTACAAGCTCATAAATGTGAGTTTATCAAAGTGGGCCCTTCTTATGGTTGGGACGACCTAGGGAGTTCTACTTCCATTAAAGACTAGTTCATAAAGTCCCCTGAAGAGGATTATAAATACACACTGTACATTAATAAATGATAAAGTTAGTGTTGATTTTTTAGAGTCTTTATTGATTGTCATGCAATACCTGGTAAGAACAGAAGAACAGGTGAATTTTCAATCGGTGGCCCAGATTCGATAGGGCAAAACCACCGAGGTGGTCCATTATCTGGCATAATCATATCCTTCGATGCCTCCAAGTAATCCTTAGCTGTTTGAGTCCCATATCCATCGTCCCACAGAGGCTCCAATTTCTCTTGAACAAAATACTTTTTCTTGAAGCAATTATTTATAACTGATGTTGTATTTCTTGAAGCAACCCGAACCGGATAACAATGTTTATGTTTTGGATTTAATAAAACCATAGGCGGGAACGCTTTTTCCATTGATGCCATGGTTGATACCTGAAGCAATTGCTGACAAATCATAGAATGTTTACTTGCACTTGAAACTAAGTTAAACGTACCTAAGTTACTTATTTTCCCCGACAGATTTTCAAAATACTTATTATAATAACGAAGAGATGCAAAGGATAGAAAGAAACACATTAAACGTGTTACAAGATAATTAGACAACATTAGACACAGTTACAATACGTTAAAAGGATGTATAAATACGCACAGTAAGATCTTGTTGTTACCTGATATGTCACGAAGACAGCCAGCCAATGACTGGAAATTGAAGGTTAACTCAGAATCCAACTCAAAAGTTGAATAAGATCTTAAAGACAACGGTAGAAAAGTTACTAGATTAATAGAGTTTCCTAAGGAAACGTGTTGGTTAGAGTATTCCTTAAACTCCTCTAACAAAAACAATCACACTTTCCATGCTTACTAATAAGCTATTAACTATCTCCCGAAGAAATTGAAATCACAGCAATGATTATGGAGTTGCACCAAAGTGTCTATATAGTAGTTGTAAATCCGTGCACGCAGAAATGGAGATGAACAAATTTTTGCATCATTTTTACATATGAAGATTATGAGCGTGTTTGAGCTACATTATTTTGGAAGAATGTATTCTGAAATAGTAAATTGATGAAGAATGTGTGGTTGAAAATGAATGAAAAGTTATTGATGTGATATAAAATATTATTTTATTGAAAAATGTGTGGTTGAAAATGAGTAGAAGAATGAGAATGAGATTTTTAATGGGAATCAAACGGGGGTTTAATTCTATTTAAATAGGTAGAAAAGTTACTAGATTAATAGAGTTTCCTAAGGAAACGTGTTGGTTAGAGTATTCCTTAAACTCCTCTAACAAAAACAATCACACTTTCCATGCTTACTAATAAGCTATTAACTATCAACCGAAGAAATCGAAATTATTCCAGCAAAGATTATGGAGTTGCACCAAATTGTCTATATAGTAGTTGTAAATCCGTGCACGCAGAAATGGAGACGAACAAATTTTTGCATCATTTTTACTTATGAAGATTATGGGTGTGTTTGAGCCACATTATTTTGGAAGAATGTATTCTAAAATAGTAGATTGATGAAGAATGTGTTGTTGAAAATGAATGAAAAGTTATTGATGTGATAGAAAATATTATTTTATGAAAGAATGTGTGATTGAAAATGAGTAGAAGAATGATAATGAAAATTTTAATGTACCAAACAAGG
>CAIGRL010243586.1:0-11399 GCA_903798325.1 Fraxinus xanthoxyloides
GTTTAATTTAATGGAAAATGTTGTGTGTACGTTATGGTACACGTAGCGGTGTCCATAATGGACATGTGTGTGTGTGTGTGTCCACTATGTGTACCATAATGTACACATGCACACGTATCCATTATGAACACCGCTACGTGTACCATAACTCACACACAACATTTTCCATTAAATTAAACCCTGGTCAAACCTCCCCTCTGTTAATAAAAATAAAATAAATAATAATAACACAAAGAAGCCAACCCTATAGAAACCTCTCCCTGTCAATACCTCAGTCAGTCCCCCACCCCAAGTTTCATTCATCTCTGGTAACTTCCATCAATTTTGTTTCTCATTGTTATACACGCACTAATACGTACGTATAGTTATCCACTCAACTCACACACATTTTCTTATCTAATACTATTTGACTGTTTATTGTTTGATGTTAATTAGTTTAGTTTTCCAATTAATTTCGGAATTTTGGATTTATTTTGTAAATAAAATTGTATGATGTATACTATTGAACGGTTTCTACTTTCTATTTTGATTATGTATAGATGTTTACTCCACTCACGTTTATTTTTTTTTTATCTAATATTTTTAATTGTTTAATTAAGTCAGTTCGTTCTACGGAATGCTTAATTTTTAAATTAATTGATTTGATTTTGTGAGTGAAATTGCATAATATTTACTCTAGCACAGTTTCTGCTTTGATTTTTTCGAATAGTTGGAATTTTTTGGTTTATATTATTGATTAAATTGTTTTTTTCCCGTTAATTTTTGCTTCGTGAACTGAATGATCGTCAAATGTGAGATCGATTTTCTGGCATTGAAGCTTAATCTAACGGTTTCCTTTGTTTTGGTTTTGTACGTAAATGTGTTGAGAGACATTGCTTGACTTTCTGCTCCTTGTACTAATTTGAATTTTATGGAGTATACTCCTTGACTTGGAGCGCTAGCTACAGGAATTTTTTTCCAGTTACTGAAAAGTTTATGTGCTACTAATCAACTAATCAGTCTCAATAAATGTCTAGGTACCTCTGAATTTTATTTTTTTAATCTACGAGGATTAGGATAAAATTGATATCATAATTGTACCACATGCTTTTAATAATACAAGTTTTCTTAAATCATTTTTAGGAGGATTTCATATTTTTCTTTACAAATTATGTCAAAATAAGTTTTCTGTGATGTGATAAGTAATTAAGTGAAATGCTTCACAAAAAGGGCGAAGTATGGTTAATGTATGTAGTTGTTTGTAGACTCAGTTTATGATTGTTGTGTAGTGGCCTGACCTCATTTTATTTTTCTCTTTAACTGTGATCCACTAGTCAGTGAATGCGTTTGCTGTGGACTAGATGGAACAGGTAAACATAGTTCTGTATTGACTCTAGCTCACATTTAGTCATGCTCGTACGGGTTGTGATGTCTGTTAATTTTGGACACAGTATGAAAAAGTAGAGAAGATTGGCGAGGGAACGTATGGAGTGGTGTACAAAGCTCGCGATCGTGAGACAAATGAAACTATTGCTCTAAAGAAAATTCGGCTGGAGCATGAAGATGAAGGCGTGCCAAGCACAGCTATCAGAGAGATTTCTCTGTTGAAAGAGATGCAGCATGGGAACATTGTAAGGTACATAAATTAGTAATCTCAGTTTATATTGGTTTACTTGTACATTTTAAGGGAGGCAGAGACATGATGATGAGGCGCACGTGAAGGATAGGCTATTTGATGAAGATGAATGTCATTGCCAACTGATCTTGTTACATAAACTTATGCAGCTAAATAAATTTATAGAAAATAAATATCATATTTCTGGTTTGGGATTTCAGCTGCAATTGTTGCTGCTCAAATCAGGACTAGGTTTACTTGAGATATTCACTCCTTATTGTTTTCTCTATAACATTTGATGACAGATTGCAGGACGTGGTGCATAGTGAGAAGAGATTGTATCTGGTGTTTGAATACCTGGACTTGGATTTGAAGAAGCACATGGATTCATGCCCAGAGTTTTCCAAGGATCCTCGTCTGGTTAAAGTGAGTGACCTCTTTCTGTCCGTTGGAGGCAGGTGAAATTGAGCTTATAATTTAAAGATGGTGGTGGATTGAGGGGTTGTACTGTTTAATGTTTCAGCTAGCAAATCGTAATTTTGTTTCTTTTGAAAAGGATTTTCTTCAGTTCCCACTTCTATTGCTTGAGCACAATCACTGTATTCTGGGTGTAGAAAAGAGAGATGGGGAATTGATTGTTCGTTTTAGTATTTCTCTTCTTCCTCACCCCCAAGAGAAACACTTGTTTCGAGTGGTGACAAACCCCGTAAATTCTAAAGAAATTGAAACCCTTAGCCTTTTTGAGCTTGTAAAACCGTGTCGTCATTGAGTCATATTTTGCAGATGTTCCTATACCAAATACTACGTGGTATTGCTTATTGTCATTCCCATAGAGTCCTTCATCGAGATTTGAAGCCTCAAAATTTGCTGATTGATCGCCGCACTAATGCATTAAAGCTCGCCGATTTTGGATTGGCCCGAGCATTTGGCATTCCTGTCAGGACATTTACACATGAGGTGAATATTATGAAATTTTGTCCTCTCTATATATCTATGGTGATTGTGCGTCACTGATAATTGTTTATTTGCATTTGCATTTCCATTTTTTAGTATTTATCTAATTTTATTTCTCACTTCATTGTCAGGGACATTTAAAAGACAGATGAAAGGATGGTTAAATAAAAATTTGTGTGAGATTAATTTTGTAATTGGACAGATTTAGTGGGTTTCTTACAAATTTAAACTATCCGTAGTGTTTCTTTACCATCACGTTATCTTATCTGATGCCAAGGTTTGAGTTTATGAACTCAAGTAAATTCCTTCTAGCTGTAAAATTAAAGCAAATAGGGACTTGAAGATCTGTGTATTTTTATCTTCCTACTTCCTAGTATTTTCATCCCATTACCAATCCTTTCGGAATGGTTATTTCACTTGATCCAAAATGTCATATTAGTTTAAAGTTTTATGATTATTTGCAGGTGGTGACACTATGGTATAGGGCACCAGAAATATTACTTGGATCGCGTCATTATTCTACTCCTGTTGATGTGTGGTCAGTAGGTTGTATATTTGCTGAAATGGTGAACCGGCGACCATTATTTCCTGGGGACTCTGAGATTGACGAACTATTTAAGATTTTCAGGTGCTACTCCCATACAACGATTTCCTCTCTGTGATCATCTCTTTTCATTTCAGATAGCTGTAGAGTGTAGCCCCTTGATGGAGGTCGTCAAATGCTCTCTTTGACTATAGTCCATAGGTTTTTCTTTGTACAGAATGCATATATTATTCTCTTTGCCGTGCCCTTCAGATAACCCTATGCCCTTCAGATAACCCTACTTTCATACTTTTCTCATGTTTGTGTTTGTCAGTAGTTTTCTATTGTTTACTTTTAAACTTTTCCTTTCCCTTTGGCGGTGGGGGGCATGAGTTGGAAATGATATTTACTGAAAATCTTATTTGTCTGAAATCAAATGATTTTCTTATTATCATTTCAAGTTTCTTTATTTTGTAATGAAGAATCATGGGCACCCCAAATGAAGATACATGGCCTGGAGTGTCTTCTCTGCCTGATTTCAAATCCGCCTTTCCAAAGTGGCCGCATAAGGTAATTGAAGTTGGCATTAATTGTAATTTTTTTCCTCACCTCTTGTATGAAACATCCCAGATTTATCAGATTAGAACTTGATTGGTGATTGCTTGACTTTCTAGGACCTTGCCACTGTCGTCCCGAATCTTGATGCAGCTGGTCTTGATCTCCTTCTTGTAAGTTCAGATTCCGTGCTTCAGCTTATCAAGATTCAAGAACATAAAGAAATAGACATTCCACAATGTTTGCAAGTTCTGTAAATCAATTGTAGTATGATTTTGCTACAAAAATGAGATTCACGTTGAGTTGGCTTATAAGCTTACTTATAAGGGGAGAGAGAGTATAAAGATTCACACTTTTCTGTAATTGAGAAAGGGACCGTAGTTCCTGTTACTAATTCACTGTTGCGTTTCTATTACAGAAAATGCTCTCTTTGGATCCGAGCAGAAGAATCACTGCAAGAAGTGCCCTTGAGCACGAGTACTTCAAGGATATTGGGTTTGTCCCCTAATTCCGGTACCCCTCATCCTCGTGTAAATGTAAATTGTGATGACTTTTAGGCTTTATTATATCTGATATGTGTGATCTGTAGGTGAAAATTATCCGGTTTTGATTCTCGTGGACACAAATTCAACATCTGAGTGGCATGAGGCACAGCAATCCTTGAATTCATATTGTTATGCTTTTCCTGTGATGCATATGTTTATTCTCCTTTTCAATAGATTGAACTTCTGGGCTGTTTATTCATTTAAAAACACTATATTTGGAATCAGGAGACCAACTCATGCCTATGAGGCCTTAGCGGATGTGTTTCATCCGAATAATGCTATTGACCAACTGTGCTGATGATTAGCTTCTAATGTGGCAGTGGATCAGGTTACATACAATAGCATTACTCTCTTCATTTACTCGATCCTTAAGTAAGCCTTTCGATGAATTTTCCTTTCAAAATGGAGATGATTATATAGCACTATTCTTTCAAAAGAGTACTCCGTAAATTGAAGAAGTTAATTATATTGAAAAATTATTCTCGATCCCAATATAGAAGCGAGTCCAGCATTGTCATGGGCAAGAATGAATTCAACTATTAATCGTATCGTTTCTACAAGAATGGTATTCGACAAGTGAAAATGAAATTGGTTGAAGATTGATATTGTTTTTATGTTCTCTTGAAATTAATTTCAATTTAAAAAACAGACAGCGCGACCATCAATTATTATCAACTGAGAATTGAGATTGTTGTCTCTTACATTATTTTGGTAATGAGAAACATTTTGATCAAGTCCATATCTTGATCGTGTGTATGAACTATTTATAAATACTTTTTATTTTCACATTTTAATGGATTCATAAGTATTATTTATTTATCTATTATTTTTTATATATATTTATAATTTAAAGACTTTCAAAACATGCCTCGAGTTTAATTAAAAATTAAACAACAAATTAACAATAATAGATATCTATTATTTTTATTCTCGTTAAGGTCGTTAAATATTATTTTGGGTTAAATGCACTATAGGTCAGCCAAATTTTACTGTAGAAGAATTCAAGTCGCTCATTTTCAATTTGGTGCAATCTGATCGACCAATTTCAGTTTGATCGTAAATCTAGTCATCCATCTTCAATTTGGTGCAATCAAGTCACTCAACTTTGATTTACTTGCAATTTGGTCACTTGTGCACTATTGTTAATTTAACATATGCTGACATCAATATTTAAAATAATTAATAGATGACACAAAAACATGCTTTAAGTTTATAAGGCTATTACATAAAAAAATATATTTGAAGATATATGATGTGAATTTTACGTGACATTGACACGTACAATAGTTATACATTAGTTTTAAGAATTATTCTACTTGTATCGAATTGTTTGACAACTCTTTTGATAGATAACTCGTCGCGGCGCCCCCCAATATGGGGTCTCATGTGGCTATCTGTCAAAAATAATTGTCAACTAATTCGGTACAAGTAGCATAGTTTTAATATATATGCAGGTATATTACGTTATCAATTTCCACTTTTGGCTTGCTTGATGCACTATATTTTTCATGAATTCATTTTTTGGTTTGGCTCACACGGTTATATTTTCCTTGGTTTTCAGGTTACTTTTTTTTTTTTTTTTTGGCAATAAAAACAATTGTAAAAAAACTTTTTCCTTAATGGATAATTTTCATGAAAAATAAAGTCGAGCGAATACTAGAATTTCAATATTTTCATGTGGAAAATTATATCAATCAAACACAATTAATTGACAAATTCACAAGAAAATAATTTTAGGCAATTCAATTCCATTAAATTTATTTTCTTTGTACCCAAATTCCACATTTGCAATCAAACGGACCCTACATGTCTATTACTATTTAGTGTACACTATCTGGGTTTGTTTAAAGAATATTTCATCAAAAACAAATTTAGCTCATGCCAGTGCTATTTGTGTAAATTTCCCTTTCACAAATGTTCATGGCGGTATATACACACAGACCTCTATAATCTACCCACACACCCAAACATTGGTGCACTTGCAAGAAAGAATAAAAATCAAATTCCCTAAAAACTAAAATAGAGAGAGTGAACAGTACTTGCTATTAAAATGGAAGACGAGAGGATTCTTGAGAGAGAGAGGTTCCAAATCGAGCAAATTCGGCAGCTCGAATCAGAGGAATTGCAAGTCGAAGAAGTCGAGGAATCGTCAGACGATGAAGACGTTCAAACCAGGTAAGAAAATTGAATTAATCACTTAATTTTCACTTATTTTCACCTTAATTGTCTTTTGTCTTCACTTACAAAAAATGTTGAAATATGAGTGATGCAATTAAATGTTTTTTTTTTCTCCTGCTAACTTTACACGTTTTGGAGAGTTCTAGAATGCGCGAAATTTGATATTCAGATCACACATCGAATTCGTAGTTAATTCTTTGTTTAAATAAACCGAAGAATCTTTATAGTATAAATATTGTCTTTTTTTTGTGTATAATTATCTCGTAGTTTGCAATGTAATTTGAAAAAATTTGAAAAATTAAGTAGGAACTTATTTGTTAAAATCGTCTTGTAAGAAAACAAAAGAATTGGTTTATGCCCTTTTAGAAATAAGAGACTGATATCTCATAATTATCAACAAATAAAGCAGCATCTAAAGTAATCAACAGGTAAAATTAGCCAAATGATTGTCATGGACTGGCAGCTTAATTTTTACAGATATCAATTTCACTAGCTACAAATTAACAAAAAAATCATAGGCAATGTTGGCTGGTTTGCGTCGCCACGATTCTATTTGATTTTCTTTTCTTAGGACGTGAACTAATTTCTGATTGTTTTATCCTGGTTTGTCGTTATCTTAGTTCTGGTGGCGCTTCTGCATCTGTAGAATTCACATATGACACATCTTTGGCTGCCTTACATTCATATCTCGGAGGTAGGTATCTTTTGATATATGCTTCCATAAACTTTTATTTATGGAAAAATATCAGAGCTTTAATGATCCACTCATTCAGAGGTTGAGAACACTCACAACAGGCTGGCTTTCTTGGATGGTGGTGCTGTGCTGACCCTTCCTCTGTTCTATCTTGAAGGTACTTGCTTAACCTTTTCTTGATTGTAATGTGATCTAAATGACCTCATGGTAGTTTCAACCATAGAGAAAAAAAATCAAGTATAGTGAGCTTCGTGATGAAAGTGTTTGGGGCATGAGCATGACTGATGAGAAGTGACCACCTCAAATTTTATGTGAATGTTTACGAAATTGGGACCTCCTCTTCTGAAAATATCGTAAATGACCCACTGAATGTTTATTGATTATTTGGCTGAGCATACTACAATGATATCATTCAACACTGCCACAACTATTGATATTTCTTATTTCTTATCTTTAGACCAATACTCCTCTTATATGACATTACCGATTTTTTAAATCGCTTCCAAAAAAAACTTCAATTGTGGCCGTGGAAAGTTTGCCACACATTTTGCTGAAAATGAAACAGTTTTAATTTTTCTTCTGTCTCTCGTTTTATATTCATGTTTTACAAGTTTATGTTCCCTTTACTGGTTAAAGAAGCAGTCTAATCAATTCTTAGCTGTCATGCAAGTATTTTGTTTAATCTCTTCGATCTAAATCTATATTTAAATTCTGCATTTCCCTCTTCGTTTTTTATCTGCTCAACTTACTAATTGTCATCTATATATCCTCGTAGTCACTTCAAGCTAAATTTCACCTTGAATTATGCACCTCGGTTGTCTATTCTTTTTATACATGCCTTCAGATAAGTGAATTAAGCAATATTAAACACGCAGAACATGCCTAATTCACTAATTCAAGGTAATGAAATTTCACATCTCTAAGCAAGAATGATATTAAAAGTTTTGATGAGCCTAATGAAAACTTCACAGCTGATGAATGACGACACTTATATTGTTTACTGATCTGTTGTCCTGGTATACATCGTCTCCCTCCCCTCTCTTAACAGTTGTATCCGACACATTATCTCGTAATCTACATTCTCTGTTCAGCTTTTTCTAATTTACCTTTTCTTTTCTAGGAGTTGTTCTGTTTCCAGAAGCCAGACTTCCCCTTAGAGTAATTTTACCTAATTTTATAGCAGCTGTTGAGCGAGCTTTGAGACAAGTTGATGCTCCTTATTCTATTGGTGTGGTACGCTAGCTCCTTGATACACTATTTCGTTATCTTTCTGTGATTTAACTTTGTTTAGTCCTTAAAATTGACATGAGGTGAGCCATGTTTTTCAGGTTCGTCTTTACAGGGATCCTAATAATGGGAAGATAAAGTTTGCAACTACTGGTACAACTGCAGAGGTACAAACTGGAACTCTTCTTCCCAGTTCTTTTGTTTCATCCCTCCAAAATTGACTTACATGCCATGAATTTAGAGTTACATGTAAAGCATATATTTTTATGTTTGCTCGTTTTATTGTTTAAATAGAACTAAGATTCCATGACATTGTGAATGAGAAAGTACAATTCTGTGTGGTTCAAATTCTTACTTTAGAGAGAGTGACCTGCCAATATCTGCATCTACCTATCTTTTTTTTTTTTTCTTTCTTTCATTTTTTTTTTTAAAAATAGGATTACAAATTTTACTTTATGTTTCTTTTACGAATTAGTTTGATGGAGTATGCAACATTTTATAGCCAAAACTTATTTCTTTTGAATTTCTTTTATTTTTGTTGTGTTTCCACTTTCCAGAGCATGCTTTCCGCATTTATACAAAGAGAATGACCATTATGTCAAAATTGGATGCAATGAGAAATTATGTAAATCATCAAAAGTTTAGATATCTATTACCTTGTATGCTTTGGGATATATGTAAATTCACACACACACATTTCTTTTTTAATAATTAAAGGAGGAAATGGAGGTTATGTTTGTCATTTATTTATCTTTAGCTTTACTTGCTAGCAGCTGTTATGATAAATTAATTCAGCATGAGGATTTAAGTTGGTTTGATTGCGTTGAAGCATGTTCATGAGGAAGAAAAACTTGAATTCTTTTAAATTAATGGCATGGCCGATTTAAACCTTTATCCCTGGAACTTGGTACAGTATGTTCCTTCAAAATATTCTTTTGGAACTCACTTTTCTGTGTCTCGTGGTTTGAAATTGCTCATATGCTGCTTCTCCTGATCTCATGGTCATAATCCAATATTTTCACTATTTTATGATGCCACAAAATGCACAGAAAGTATGCAACATGTCTAGTGTGCGTGAGTGCAACATCCCTTAATAAGCAACATAGTTTTGCACGTGCATTAATTGTAACATCAGTAACATATTTAAACTGATGCAAATATTCTACTTGACTGGTATTTTATCTGTCACTCTCTATGGTACAAGGGGTCTATGCTACCTATGGAATGTTATCCAACACTATTAAGGTACTTTCAGTATCAAGCTATAAAGAACATAAATTCCAACAAGTCCTCCTAAAGTGCCAAATATATCATAAAATTAGTCTCTTAATAGTCATCACAATGTAACAATTATATTATAAGAGTAATTGAAAGACATCAATTTCATCAATTTAATGGTAATTTCAGCATAAAAAATAAGTTTTGAGCTATTAAAAGGCAATTCAGGAGCTATTTGATCAGCTAAATAAATAGCATTCGAGCCATTAAAAGGTGATTACACGCCGATTCATGTAACAAAATAAAACATTTGTCAACAAGATGGGGACAATTTTGGCTGTTTATCTTCAGATCTAATGTTACTAAAAGAATAAGGGTGAGTTAAGGGTGAAACTCGAGTTCAACTGTTCAAGATCAAGAAACCTGCACATTTCCAGATTTAACAATAATTTGACTCGAAGATATAGAAACAAAATGGAATTCTGACCCCGAACATCTAATTTTCGAGAGTATATTACTTTTAAGGTGTTGGCTTTTCCGCAATACAGTCTTTGAATGAAAAAAAATATAAAGATAAAGGAAGATAAAAAGAAAGACAACAGAATAACACAACTATGCCAATCCTTTTTTCCTTTTTTCTTCTCTTTTAACTGAGAGAACAATTCGAGTAGTAGTCTAGAGAATAACAAGTTTTGAGCTGTCTGTGTTGGAAGGGTTTTCGGGTTTTGACTCATTATTTAGATGGATGATGTCATCCTTCAACAAAGTAGTCTTGGTGAGGTTTAAATGATGGACTCCCACAAAAAAAAAAAAAATTGGTCTTTTAAGTTATCTGAAGCTATAAAAATACAACCAAACATGCAAGGAAGCGAGAGTAGTGATCAATCTGGCTCATCCCACAACTCGAACGAGGCTTGGAAAGGTATTGGTCTGACTTTTTTTGACATAGCTTTTTATAAATGCCATGCAGCAACCAGTGCCCCATATTCAAGAATTACTTGTGTCCAGTTTGTTGGGCTGGTGTACGAATAGTACTTTTCTATATCAATTTTGAATATAATTTGTAAAGTTGAGCCGTGATAGGATTCTTCATTTGTGGCCCGACTTCTTACTATATCTATGGCAGATTCGGCAATATCGGCGTTTGGAAGATGGCTCAGTAAACATTGTCGCCCGTGGCCAGCAGCGTTTTCGTCTGAGACGCCGTTGGATTGACATAGATGGAGCTGTGAGTACCATTAGATACTTACTGGAATGAGAAGTTAGATCTTTATGCTTACCTTCTTGCAATTAACTTTCTTGTTATGCTTAATTTTCTTTCAATAGCCATGTGGAGAGGTTCAAATCATTCAGGAGGATTCTCCATTGAGAACACCACGGGATGCTGTTGGAAAACTGGCACCATTAAGGAACTTGCGCATGGGTAGTGTCCTGCAAATGCCATCTTTAAATGATTCTTGTAATGAGCATAGCTGCATTGATGGAAATGATTCGGATGCAATATCAGATGGAAGCTTCGATGGTGAACTTTCATCAGCTGAAAGGATGTTGCACCGAGCTGCTCTAATTTCTTCTCATGGTTCTGATTTAGTTGAGGAATCAGTGAGTAGTGATGATGAGAAGTTTGAAACATCAAGATCTCATTTGGACAATTATGAGGGGTTCATGCATACAGAATACAGCAAAAGGAATGAAGAGGCTAGTCCTGGAGTAGGGAAAAGAGCTTTGTTAGATAAACAAAGTTGCAGAATGGTGGGATGGGGAAAGCATTCGGTAGGCCATCTCCGTGATAACCCTCGAGCCTTCTGGCCCAGTTGGGTTTACCGTATGTATGATTCCTATATTCTTGCTCAAAGAGCAGCAGGTATTGTGGCTTTTCCTCTTGCCTTTTCTCCCCCGGGGGGGGGGGGG
>CAIGRL010243600.1:0-10261 GCA_903798325.1 Fraxinus xanthoxyloides
TTTTTTTTTTTTTTTTTTCAGTAGGTATTAGATGTGCTTTCTTCAGTTATGGTATACCATCAGTTTATTAGTATGCAAAATATTTATTTATTTATTTTTTTATCTCTAATGTCTCGTAATTAATTACTTATATTATGCTTACTATATATGCTTTTGTAACGTGTAGGTCACACCGCCCTTCCCTGTAATTTTGGCAGCAGGCCCAGTTATACAATTTGAGGTATGCACCAGTTGCTGAATTGTCATGTATCACTAATGGTTTCGTCAATAACCTGTGAGAAAATATTTTTCCTATTTCTCATAGGTAATATAATATTACTTTTGTATGTTCTAAGACACTTGGGTTGTTGTAAACCATTAAAAAAGAAACCATATGTGAAGCATTCTCGGACACATTGTTTTCATGTTTTTCTGTGTCTATTCATTAGTGTCACAGATAATGTTGAGCAATAACATTCCAACCTGGTGCTTGATGTCTCGTTGCTCAACCTTGCTTTTCATTTGCCTTTTACTATTTTGAAAAATTAGAAAGTAGGATGAGTTTGCTTGTTTGGAAAACATTTTATTATATTTTTCCAGGAAAAGGTTTTGAGACATGGACCCTTATTGAATATGTTATGAAGAAGCATCTGCAATTGTTTGGTAAGGACAATAATTTAATATTCTAGAATATGTAGGTAAAATTCAGAAGAATAATAAGGATGTCAGGGAAGAAAGTAAATTCAGCAAAAACATTTGGGAACAATAAAACAATATAGGAAAAACTTTAATTAATCAGTTGATAGCCATCAATTTTGATCAAGTTTACGAACTCAGTTGATTTCTCATTCTTCTAATGTTTTTGATTGGTAAGCTAGCTTTCAGTGAATGATCTTGTACAGAAAATAGTGACTTTACCTTGAAGTAGATATCTTAATACTGAGATGTCATAATGTTTGCTGCTCAATTTTGCATTAGAAATTTGGACTATAGGAAAAGGTTGAAGAATCAGTTAATAACCATTAATTTTGATCAACTTCTGGAATTCAGTTGACTTCACGTTCTTGCTTGTTTACTATGGATATGCTAGCTTTCATTGAATAAAATATTGACTTTACCTTGATGTAGAGATCATAATACTGAGGTTGTCACCCACTGTTTGCGGCTCGATATTGCATTAGACATTTGGATTACAGGAAAAACTTGAACAGCTCATAACCATCAATGTTAATAACCTTTGGGTTCAGTTAATTTCGCGTTCTTGTAATGGCTTTTATAGGTTAGCTAGTTTTAATGGATATTCTTGTATACAGAATAGTAACTTTACCTTGTAGTAGAGATCATAATACTCAGATCGTCTCCTTATATTTTCTGTTCAATATTGCATTAGACGTTTGGGCTAACATTAACTATGGCTATGAAGACTGTTGTCTTGTTTGGTTAATTGTACGACGCTTGAGCATACAATAAATCCCCAATTGAAACAAAATAAAGCCCAAATGGCATTATCTCATCTATCAAAGTTGGGTTTTCTTTTTGTTTGAAATGTATATACTGTTTATTGCTGGAGTTATGCGATTCATTCTATCGCTAAAATCTATTAGTTTATTGAATGCAATTCACTTTAATTTTTGATAGTAGGTGATGGATACGCTGCTTCTGTTTTATGCAGGAACCTTCATTCTTTAGTTCATCTTAATTATGATGAATTTGTATTGTCAACACTATGTTGTTATCGTTTAGTTCATTTTGCTGTTTTTTTGTTAATCTTGCATTAATTTACTCTGGGTTTTGTTACTTTTAAAAATAAAATAAAAAAATAGAAGGATGACTTTGCAAAATCCCAACAGAAATTAAGGATATATTGGGAGAGAAGAAATAAACAAACACTAAATAAATAGTTTCCACCTGTTATTACGGAGTCATACCCTTTAGCTTCATTTTCTCATCTAGAGGCGAAATCACGAAAAGTGTCAGAATTCATCTTAAATCACTTAAAATTTGATAAAAAGAATTATTCAGTTCATAAAAGAAAATCAGAAGTGAATCTGTTGGTGTAAATTGGTCAATTTGCTTTCACCATCTTGTTTTCAACATATTAAGTTGACTCTTCATTTGCATGGAGAAATGATGCGTTAGCTTCTGGTCTGCAATTACAATTTCACATCTAGCTGCCAGAAACAAAGCAAACTGCCTGACTGGTATTCATTGGATTATGGGCAGTAGAAATACTTGGTGTAACATAATGGGAAGGGAATATCTGTTGTTTAGGAAAAATTGGCATTCTTACTAGTTCGTGCCTTACTATTTATAGGAAGGAGTATGCTTTTTTACTATTGATTGGTTGATTTCACCTATTTTGTCATTGTTGCCTTAAAAACTGTAATAGTAGAGAAACCGCATAGAAGATAAAAATTATGTCAGCCTATCCTACAGTCCCCAGTAAACCATAGAAGTGAATTACTTTCTCGTGCTGCTGAAGAATTTCTAGTTTACACATTTGAAGAATTAAATGAGACATGTCATTCAGTCGTGGCACCTGCGACTTCACGGACATCCTGAATTCCTCTTTTGTCAATTGCCTCCCCAAATATGTCACCAGCAGTAAGTGCAGCATAGGACTTAATATTAGGTAATATATGTTCTTAGACAAAAAGTCAGCTGAGATCGATTTGAGAAATAATGTTGTAGACCTTGCCCTGTACTTTTGCCAATAGTCAATACACTTAAATTATTATGGCAAAGTGTCATGCCACAAGACTTGATGATGATGATGATACTCAAAAATATCCTGAGCAGTCGCTTGCACTTTACGTTTATGATGCTGCGCCTATTGGCAGTTGGGCAAGTGGATAATTATTTTGCAATATGATACTACTATAACTTTTGTCTCGTCGATGGAGGACTTTATAGCATGGAAAAGGATAGTTTATCAGGTAGAAACTCCAACTAAAATGAAAACTTGAATGTGGCATAAAGTATGCATGAGATTCAGTTACAGTGTTTATCTTTTAGTAAATATTTTTAGATGTCTTATTATTAATAAAGAATTATGTAACTTTCACAATCTAATTATTTCAGGTAGCATTTTCAGAATGTGGCCTTTTCTTTTCAGCTAATTAGTACTGTATCGCACTAATTAATTGCAGGGAATTATGTAACTTTCACAATCTAATTATTTCAGGTAGCATTTTCAGAATGTGGCCTTTTCTTTTCAGCTAATTAGTACTGTATCGCACTAATTAATTGCAGGCATTGTGCTTACCTACCTCTGTTCTTGACCGTGAAAAAGAACTACAATTCAGCATGGGTTGTCAAGTGATTTTGCCTCCGGAGAGTTTCCTCTCACTGAAGCTACCTTTTGTTTATGGTGTACAACTGGAGGATGGAAGTCTGCATTCTCTTAAACCTTCTGAACATCAACCACATGTGACTGCCTGGATTACCAAAGGAACAACCTTGCAAGTCGTGTCAAAAATCAGTCCTGATCAAGGAAGACTGGTATAATTAATATCGAAGAACTTTTGATTCACGCAGGAGATTCGCTTCTACTCTTAGTTTGTGAAGTTTGAATTCTTGGAGAGTTCTCTGGGCATCAGGTATATATTCCTGAGCATGCTTACGCTATTTTGTTTAATTAATATAGATCATTTTCTCATTCAAGAAATTCATATGCAGAGTTCATATATTAATTCTGACATTTCTTTTATTTACCTGTTGCAAGTTTAGCTCCCCTTCCCCAACACCAGAGCTGTTGCTTTTTTATCTTAAAACTAATATTGTCCATGTTTCTTGGCGCATAGGAAAAAAGATGTAGAGTTAAATTCTCTGCAATACTATGTTGTTATATATTTGATGAAAATAGAAACATAATCGTATATTTCGCCGATGTTGAACAACATAAGGAAGCCTAGTTTAGTTGCATTTAGTAACTGAGATACTATTTGTTTTTGATGCAGGAGAAAAAGCTATTTTTTTCTAAATCATTATTGGACTAGTTTTACGTGGTTGACCTTTGTTAGACTTTTAGCAATATATCTTTTAGATGTTCAACTGAACTTAGGATTGCTTTTCTAATTGATTAAAGCTTTTTCTAGTTATACAGTAGGTTTGGACTTTTCCAATTGATTTTTGCTTTCCTAGTTGAATAGGTTTTGGAGTGCTTAAAATTTGAAGCTATACAACATTTGTTCCAACAAAAATTATAATTGAAGAACTTCACATTTTAATCACGAAAATTATAGTTTGCTGAGATCCTAGTCTAAAGTACTAAATTTCAAGTATTTACTTTATCTCTGCTAATAATCATTTGTTCTTTCAATCTCTGCTATTATTTGTGCTATAAAGCTTGTTCCCTCATCAATTTTTGTATCAGAGCAGCTATCAATGCTAATTTATCATGGGGTATAAGACGGACAAGAATTCCTAGATTGACACAAGATCAAAGGATGCAAGAGATGCTGAGGAGAATAGAACACTTGTGCAAGAGAGAGAAAACATGCAGAAGCCCAAATGGAGCATTGGAAGGCAGCTGTTACCTAGGCTAGGACCTTTCCAAAATCTTGTAGCTCGTGCCCTTCCCAAGCCATGATGGATTAGAATAGTGGTTGGGGGGGCTCTTTTTTTCTTTTTTTTTTTCAATTAAGGAGTTTAAATTGGAGTTTCAGATTTCCTTGGAAGATTGCAAGAAGAAGACTTGCTTCATTGGGAAGGAAGCTTGAAGAATTGTTTTGAAAGGAGAAACCGCTGGAATAATGAAGGGAACTCTTTGCTCTATTGTTAGCTCAGCACCAATCACGAAGCGCCACGGCACTCCAAGAATTCTTGTTGTACGTGGAATTGCACCACAATGTTGGACATGTTTAGAAGAGCAGTGGTCTAGACAAGGGAAATTGAAGATTTACTTTCTTCTCTTATAGTTCCTCTTCTTTTTTTGATCCAGATGACAAGATGTGTATATAACGAGAGAGATTGAAAGGTAAATAATAGTTACAAGAGTTCATAGGAGAGCATAAATTTCAAACAAGGTGTGGGAGAGATTATTTAGAACTGCCACAGGAACAACATATGCAGCAAACAGATAGTGCAAGTTCGAAATCATAGAGCAAATAGCAAATAATTCCTTTTGATCTAAATGAGAAAAACAAGTTGCTGGAAGTTATTTCAAGAAACTTCAGAGTTAGACAAGATGCTCCCATCTAGAGGTTGACAAGGTGCCTGCAAGACCTTCACTCGTTGAGGCCCTTCATACGTTGGGTATAACAATCACGAGGTAAAAGTTGATTGGAAGACTTTTCATGGCTCATTTAGCTACACTGTGACAGGTATTAAAGGAATCAGCATCTGGAGTTTCCAACTTGAACCCGTTGATTTTTAAAGGGTCGATGCTTCATCTTCAGATTTCAGTCGAGGCTACTGGTGGCAAGTTACCGTAAGATTGTCGGAATGGTGGATTCTGCTTGTGGATAAGATCGTGGTAAATGATGTTATTTGTCATCGTGGCGATGGACATGGACATTAAATGACGTATACGATCAATTTTAATGTAGGGGCATGTCATGGGCATACCAATTAATCCCAAATTTTTCAAAACACGGATTCACAACTTCTATTAACTTTCTAATTACGTATTTCCCTTACTCTTAACAAAAATTAATTTTTATCCAAATCAAATAAGGGCTAAAGGTTGAGAAATAGCATTACTTTGTTCTCCTTTATTATCATCTTATTGATGCACTATAATTACTTACTTCAATTGCATTAAAAGAAGGGCCATCAACACCATTTGAAAAGGTAAATGCCGATTGTACAAATCAAGAAATGCTACTGCAATACTATTCAAATTCAATCTCTCAAATTCGAATGCATTTTCAAAAGTAAGTTTTTGCACATGTGAGTCTCCACTTTAGAGGATTACCGTCTCGAGCTTAGTGCCTTGCGTCTTTTATGAAGCTGAAAAGCATCATTTATAAGTAAAAGTAACGTTTGTATATGTTTGGTTGTCCTTGAAAATGATTTATTAAAAAATATGTACTGTTAGTAAAAAGATTAATTTATAGTAAGCTTACTTTCAATCACGTTTAAAGTTATAAATAAATTACTTATTTTGAAATTAAATTTTAATTTAATATTCAAATATAAAGAAGATAAAGAAAAAATTACTTATAAGTAAAATATTACATATACTTAAAACAAAAATTACCTTTCAAGATTAGCTAAATAAGATAAAATATTAATATTTTACACTTTTTTCATGTCATTATGTCCATTTAATCCATTTAATGTGTTCAGTTTTCGTGTTTATTGAAAAGAAAAAAAAAATCAACATTTTTTAAAAACTTGCGAATATTTTGGTGTACGAAGACAAGAATTAAGCTACGATCACACCAGTGATGGAATAAGGTTAGACGCTAGAGAAATCCAATGATCATAATGCTTACGAAAAAGGTAATTTAAAATATAGAGACCGCTTTAATGTTAAATTTATATTTTCGAGGTCTTTAAATTGTATAGATTAGGGTTTTTTTTTATGAATGAGACTGTGGTATACGTAACAGTGAAAAAGAGAGGGAAAACACACATATTTATATGAAAAAGTTTTTGGTATACGTGTAGAATATTTTATTGTGTGAATGTGTGGTGAAAATAGTCTGTAGCAAACTATAAAATAATTATACTTTACATATTGTATTTTACATATTTACATTTCATATACTACACCTTGCATAATAGTTACAAAAAACTTCATTTGTTGAAACTTCACAAATATGCCATTATTTATAACTAACAGACAAAAATATACTTTAACGAATCACAAACTATAGGTGTGTTTGACCCACATTATTTTGGAAGAATGTATTTTAGAATAATTGATTGATGGAGAATGTGTGGTTGAAAAAAATGAAAAGTTATTGATGTGATAAAAAATATTATTTTATTGAAAAATGTGGTGAAAATGAGTAAAATAATGAGAATGAATATTTTAATGTAGCTCAAACATGGGCTATATATTACATTATACAACGTTATTGCATATTATTTTCTAATTATCGATTTTTTATGAAATATTTTTTCTTTAAATAATATTTTTTTAATAAAACTTATTGTCTTCTTTTTCTAAACTCTTAAACATATCAAATCAATTGTTAAATAAATTAATACGTAAAGCATTACAATAATGTATAATTGTTTTGACTTTCTTTCATTCTTTTGCACTTTTCTGTTCCTTTGCACTTTTCTGTTCCAATCTTTTGATGTTTTGTCTACGTTGACTTTGAAAGATTCTAAAACTTTTAGTCAACCGCATCAATTCCAACTGGTTCAACCTTAAAGCTGGCAGAATCCTATGCTTCTTGGATAATGTCCTCTCCATTATTTGGTTCTTTAGAAATTTTCAATTTTTTTTTTTTCTTTTTTTGAAGATTTTCTTCTATTTAAATAAAAAATTCACATATACGATCGAACCAGGTTTTAAATACGCAATTTTTAGACTTTAACTGAATCCGTTCTTAATTTTTCCAGTCGAACGTAGAAGACTAAGGGGATTTTCAATATCCATATAATCTAGGAGAGAACTTTGAACTAAAGGGACAAAAAAATTCTCTAATTCTTAAAACTTCACTAATTACATAGTCCAAATCATTGTACTTCCCAATCTCTAATTCCTGTCTACATTACCAAAAGGACAACCAAGTATGACACAATCAGACAAAAGAACGACAAGTAATTCCTCCAGGACCATTCCAACACACAAATCTTTTCAGAAAATGTGCTATTTGCTCCATACTTCATTTCCGATTCACAGAAACATGCAGTAGAGTACCCAACAAAACTCACAAGATCAGACGAGGTAAATGAGAGTATTTTTCAACTAGATTCCCATCAAAAACTGTTGTGGATCAATCTTCAAACTGTTTCTTGGAGTTATCCTCACTGTAAAAGGATGCATTGGATTGTATTATAATCCGTACTCCTGAAGCAAGCCTGTTGGAAAAAAGTGAAAAAGATTTCAGAACACATGAACAAGGACAGCATTGAGTAACATATTTGAGTGCCCCTTCGTAAGAGTGAATTGGCAAGAACTTAACTTTCTTCGATTTTGATCGCATTTTCCTTCTCGTCTCTGAAAGAATCTACTTTCTTCGACTGATTTTTTTCAGAGAAAGGCTCTTCAATTCTCTTGCTTCCTCCATTAGCCATGCCAGATGTAATGTTTCGTGAACTATCCACTCGATCAGATGAGATTTGAGGTCCCTCAGAGAGAGGGGATCTCATTGATTCACATCTTGTCTGCTTAATCAATGAAGCCTTGATGGACCTTGGAATGCACTTTGAATGCGTGGAACTCTCTTCTTCCTTGTCTTTGACTGAATCAAACTTTTTGTCCTTTCTGCATTTCCAAATAATTCTTCTATTTCATTATTTACAATGAAGAATATAAGTGCTGAATCACCTAATCTAAAAGCTCAAGCAGTTAAAGAGAAACCTTCTTTATTTAAATTACGTCTTCAAAAGTATGCACTAGCTAGACCGCTATTATACAATGGTACACATGTAGAAATGACTGAGTGAAATAGAAGCAGATAACAAACTAACCTATCCGCATTGTATGATGAAGATCGTTTTAGAGTAGTGACTCCTTCCTTGGGCACACTTGTCTCGACCAAACTTCCACTGAAGTATTCCTTGTCTTCCAACCTCAGACCCATCAGCCTAGGATTCTCAGAAAGACAATCCAGATCTCCCAGCATCACGGATGTCGAGAACAATGGAGACGGAAATTGGGAATTTGAAAAGCTAGGCTTGTAGTTAGGGATTAGGCCAAAACTGGGATCCTTCACCCCTATTGACCCACAAGATATCAATTGCATTAGCATATTTGAAGCCTTGAATTTTGTGTTTGATGGCATACGAAATTCCTCTTCTTCAAGTATTCTGAAGCTATTGAGCTTACTGGCATCCGCTCTGATGAGAGATTCCAAGGTGTCAGTCCGACCACTCGCCGAAGATGCACTAGATGTTGACGGAGGTGGCGAAACTAAATCCCTGCAGATCTCTGAAGTTTCCTTTACTAGAGGAACCTGGTTTTGACAAGGCTTGTTTCTCTCAGGCTCTAGTGATCTGTCATCAGTAGAAACACCTCTTGTGCAAGTCTCTTGAGTTTTAACAGCTGTGCCATCATTTTCCTCCGTCTGAGTGGAGGCATCAGTTAGACCATTGGTCTGGTAAACCTTGTACTCTGTCAAGCTTAAAGGAGCATTCGAAGAGTAAGTTTTCCCAACACTGGACTCCGGAGAGACAGCCAATGAACATGGACGCTGAACCGGAGGAGACAGCTCATCATCCTGAGAACTCTTTGTAGTTCTACCATTCAAGCTGGAGGAAGATGAAGATTCATCTTGGTTTCTGGAAGATGGTGGTTCTGGTAATGCTTTTAAATTCTGTAATGCAACATTTCTAGCCGGACTAAATCGACCTAAAAATACATAAGCGTTCAGTTTCAAGAACTCGGATTTTGCAAGAAACATTATCATTATTGAATCCATCTAGACATTGTTTACTCTTTTTGTAAAAGATGGTATATTATCAAAAATTGAATTCTTCTGCCACATCTTTTATATACACTTTTTTTCTGTCAATTCCATAGACCTTGCTACCCCTTCCTCTCAAGTCTGAAGCCTAAATAGACAATTAAGAGTACAGAGTAAAAATAAGCACTTTCTTAAGATTTCTTTACAACTAATCTTTTGAATTCCCGTCTACTTAAGAAACATAGAACAATTGTCAACCTTAGTATCAAGTCACAAGCCTCAGTATTTCTGCGGTTTCATTATAAAGACTACAATTGCAAGGTTGTTACCAAGTGAAGCACATCAAAGTAGATTTTATCGAAACTCAATAAGTCAGTACCTGGTACAATTTCGCCTACGTTTTTCACACTATAAAAGAACAAGCTGGCATTGAGTTCAATTAAAACTAGTTGTTCTCGCATGAAAGCAGTAAATCATGCTGATAGACACAATGGCAGCATGAGAAACTGAATTACCAGAATCGGGTTCGTCAAATAGCTCAGAACCTTTGAGAACATACTCGTTTCCATGAGCCGGAAGGATTAAATCATCTTCACAAAGGTCATGCCATACATACCCATTCTTATAACTCCTGCATCCATACACCCACCATAAAGAATTTAGCATAACCAATCACAATTCTAATTGACAGAATCAAATATAAAATCAATTTTAACCATTTTCACCTCTTGCAAGACCAAGAATACATTGAA
>CAIGRL010243601.1:0-12506 GCA_903798325.1 Fraxinus xanthoxyloides
GGCACTCTCATTTTGCAGGTATCCATATTATCTAGTTAATCTTTTATATGACACCGCTGTTTTTTCAAGAAAATATATAAGTTACAAAGTTTTCAAAACAACTTAATACTTCATATTTTATTTTTCTACTCTCGGCATAAGTATTTCGTCTTTCCCTTTATTTTTCCTGCAGTTCAAAGCACCCTGTTAAAAGAATTTGTACTTTTGAACTCATTTCTGCAACTCTGTTTAGTACACATGTATTTCTATCTTCTCTTCACACAAGAACAAGCCTTTGTTGCCCAGGGATCTTGTAAAATTGTGTTAAATCCTCTTAGGACTGTGCTGTGGGTTTACTGTTTGCGATGCTTCCAGTCCTGGGTGGAACTTCAGGTGTTCTTCAGGGAGTAATATCCATGACTAAATCGTAAGTTTGACTGTTACTAAAATAGGTTGCATGTATCTATGTATTACATAAATAACTTAATAAATTGGAAACTTTTATGACCATGAATTGTTGTATTATTTTCTTTTCTTCATTTACAATGGACTTGATTTTCTGAANACATGTATTTCTATCTTCTCTTCACACAAGAACAAGCCTTTGTTGCCCAGGAATCTTGTAAAATTGTGTTAAATCCTCTTAGGACTGTGCTGTGGGTTTACTGTTTGCGATGCTTCCAGTCCTGGGTGGAACTTCAGGTGTTCTTCAGGGAGTAATATCCATGACTAAATCGTAAGTTTGACTGTTACTAAAATAGGTTGCATGTATCTATGTATTACATAAATAACTTAATAAATTGGAAACTTTTATGACCATGAATTGTTGTATTATTTTCTTTTCTTCATTTACAATGGACTTGATTTTCTGAAAAAAGGTGTAGAGTTCCTCTTCAGTTTCCCGAGAGATCTTAACATCTGGCCCTAATGGTGGACAATATGATAGCATGATTTACAGTACAAAAATGTTTGGTACATTTGGTCGGAGCTTTAGGCATGACTGAGGTGTGATAATATGCATGATCTTGTGTGTGCATTTTTTATGTGCAAGCCAGATATCAGACCAACACAAAAACAAACAGCAGTTGAATTACATGTTATTTTTCTTTTCATTTCTTGCTTCTAGTTTTCCCTAGCTTTGGAAGTAGTTGAAGATCTAATAATATCTCCTTGTATAAGCATCATTCTCTGTACCTGTTAAACATAATACAGATTATCTGACAACCAGGTTGGTGGTGTTGGTTGCATTCTTGGCTGTTCTAACGTTGTTCTCACGGACGTGTGTACCTTGGTTCCTCAAACTTATGATAAATTTATCATCACAGGTGCGATTTGCTTTGGGCACTAGAATATTCAAGCATGTGCTTGTTGCTTCCTTTCAAGTTTAGTTTGTTTGTGACATATTTTTTCCCTTTGCAGACCAATGAACTCTATCAGTTGGCTTCAGTTGCATTTTGCCTGCTTGTAGCTTGGGTCTGTTTTCTTGACAATGTTTTATTTCTAGATTTATTTCACCGTTGTCATTCATTTGTTACATGTCAGTTTGATTGTTAAATGTACATGACATTTTTCCCTTTGCAGACCAATGAACTCTATATCTCATAATTTTTATTGTTCTTTTGTCTCAATCTCCACCCTATGTATAAGCCCCCATAAAGTTAACTGTGATGAAGTCTGATGGTTCATGTAATTTCAGTGTAGTGACAAGCTTGGTTTGAGTTTAGAATTGGGTTCATTTGCTGCTGGAGTGATGATATCAACAACTGATCTTGCTCAGCATACGCTTGAACAAGTGAGATCACCTAATACTTAATTTTTTAATAGGAACTTGAAAATGTATGCATATTATGTAGCATATTTTCTTATTTCAGTTTTATGTTTCCTGTTTCCTACACACTCAAAAATGTGTTGGAAAGTAATGTATCACATGTATAATGTGGATGTACGTCAACATCTTCAGGTTTTTTTGTAGGTCATTATGAGAATTCTATATTTGAATTCTTGTACTCCCCAGGGTAGCTAGAAGCATTTTGCCCCTTCCATTGTGTACTAGGAGAAAATTTCATATTTCCAGCAATATTCATTTGGGGTTTGTTATTCATGCAGGTTGAACCTATTCGCAACATATTTGCTGCTCTTTTCCTGGCTAGCATTGGGATGCTCATCCATGTTCATTTTCTCTGGAATCATGTTGATATCTTACTTGCATCAGTTATATTAGTGGTGGTTGTTAAAACCATAGTAATTTCTGCAGTTGTCAAGGGGTTTGGCTACAATAACAAAACTTCAGTTCTTGTAAGATCTCTACCATGTTGCTTAAATAATGCTTCAATATTTCATCCCATAACAAGGTGAGACATGGTCCTTGAGCAATATAGGTCGGGTTGTCTTTGGCTCAAATAGGGGAATTTGCGTTTGTACTGCTCAGCCGTGCTTCTAATCTCCATCTCATTGAGGTAAATGCTATTGTTGCTGTCTAGTAAAATTTGATCAGTAACCTTCCCCCACTTTGTGGACGGAAGTCCCATGGGGCTGTTTTATGGTTTGGTCAGGGGGGAGAGAAAAGGCTAACTTGTATAGTTTCATCTTAATTTCTTATGGCTTATTTATTTTCTTTGTAAACCCTCTAGCACTTTGAGGTTTGTGATATTTATGTGGTCGGTTTTCAAAATGCTTTTTTGTTTTTAAATTTTTTCAGGGTAAAGTGTACTTACTGCTTCTTGGAACGACAGCTCTCAGTCTGGTACGAAATCATCGTCCCTCATGCTTCAGTTGATCCATCTTGTACAACTTTTATGCATGTATATTATTTTTGCTGCTTGTGGAGCGAGGTTTTGCAGACATTCTACGTCATGAGGATATCCATATATTCGGTTAACTAATGACTGTTTGATAAGGAGAACTCAATAGAAGTTCAGTTCTTCGTTGCTTATTATTTTGTAAATTCAATTACATCATCTTTGGGTTTCTTTATAACACCACCTCCTGGCGTCAAATATTTTAAAATCTGATGAAACTGAAATGAGTATACTACTGGCATTTGTAAATCGAGAAATCGTTATCTGCTGTAAGCTGAAAGAAGTATGTTACTTACATATATATTCTTTTGCATTGTAAATAACAGCCTTATGTCTATCTCTCTCTCTCGAGTGCGTGCGTGCATGTATATACTCATTTATGAAGCATGTATATACTCATGCATGAAAGTGTGCTGGCAAAGAGCACTAGGGTTATACTTGAAATTTAATTAACTGTAGGTGTTTGAGATCTATTTCACTGCACCACACTACCACCTCTTTGCAGTTGAATGCATTGGCTCGGCTTTTGGGGTCAAAAAATGTTTTTTTGATGTGTAACTTATTTATTAATGTAATATTTGAGAAAACAACTCGTGCTTGGAGAAAATTATAATCATACACTACAGTAGTGTACACGTGTGTATTGAGAAAGGTAGATAAATGACTACTAAACATGGCTCCCTGACTTTTGGTTTGAACACGGAAATTAATCCCAAGTTATGCAAATGTAGGTAGAGGGAAATTGCTGGTCAATATTTTCTAGTGGATTGTTAACATAGATATTAATTCAGGTGACAACTCCATTGCTTTTCAAGTTAATACCTGCGGTTGTGCATCTTGGAGTGCTGTTAAGGTGGTTCTCCCCTGATAGTCAAAGCGAGGTAATAACTTGTGCTCATATTTTATTATTTGTTCAGAGTCCACTTTTTCCTTTCAGTTCAATCAAATTGTTTCCACGGTAACCCTCCTCACTATCTAAGTTGCTTATTGGACACGACTGAAATCCAGCTGGGGTTTAAAGGTGACAATCTCCGCTCAGACAGTGCTAAGCAGAGAATTGCTTTAATATCTAAGGATCACTCGATACACGAAGGATGAAGTTAAGTGTGAAATAAGAACTCCAAATTTCCTGCGGAAAACAACCGTGCTTGTGTGGTTTCTCTTGTACATCTCCCAACCAAAGTAGAGAAAGACGGTCTAAAGAGCCACAAAAAAAAAAATTGAAGACTCATTAGGAGGTAATCTAACTGCTAGACACACTAACAGCCAGAAGCATAACATTTGATCGAGGTAATCACGCTATTCCCTTTGGGATTAGATTTTTGTATTCTTTTCCTTAAATGTAAAATACTTTTCAGCTTGTAATGTATTCTGACTGTTAACCCTTTTCCCCACTTAGTTTCATTTCAATTGTCTTGTCAGCTGGTAGGAGTTCAGCATGTATCCAGTTACATTTTGCTAAATGGATACGTCTTGTATAAAATGCAAGTCTTGAAGAGAAACTGTATGAAGTGGATGTTTATTTCCCTGCACCTGAATGTTGCTCTTTGATTTGGTTTCGTTTTTTCTTTCTTTTCCTTTTTTTCTCTTTTGGTTTCGCCTTTTTCTTAATTTTCCCTTTTTGTCTTTTGTGAGAAAGTTTTGCTCGGTGTTGCAATATATTTGACCTCTAACCACAGTTCGACTGCTTTACCTGAGCCTTGAGCTGATGCTGTACTTTTCGCTCTCTTTTTGATTGTTCTGTTCACTTATGGCTGGATTGGTAAGTAGAGAAGAAAAAGAAGGTTACAATCTTCTTGATTGTACGATACCAGCTTTGATTTGGAACCTACCCTGTCAGTCTTCTGGGATCTTTGAAGTCTTTTCATCTATTTTTTTTTCCCTCCGTTGTTATGAGTAACCGGTTTGATAAGAAGTGAATTGTTTTGCTAAGATAACAGCTATTCGAATCAAATTCAGCATTCGAATTGATTTAGAATTGCTTAAATGAAGGATAAGTGAAACATGTATAGAATCAAACACAAAATGTCAATACTACTTTTGACGAGTTTAGTGAATTCAGAGGACAAAGAATGGAAATAAAAAATACTGAATTTCCACATTTGGGTCTGTCGACTGAAATGAGACGGTGGCATTTTGGACATTTCATGGAGCTGGGTTATTTGCCACCAGATCAGCTATTTGTTCAAAACAGCACATTGGTTTGTCAACGAGTCTTTCCATTATTATTCGTCATCGTTTATTACTTTAAGATGGAGGATTCTAGAGTTTCCTATAAATTAGTATAATGCCCTTTTAGGTACTTGCGGTGGGGTCCGGTTGGAAGCGGACAGTTCGATTCAACTGAGAAAGTAAGGAGTCTGTTTGAGATTCGATTTAGGCATGAAAATTTACAACAAATTTGCTACTTGTACACATTTAGTATACAATTTTCTTACATGTGTGTAGAGTTCACAATGACTTACACACGTGGGAGGGTTGTCCCATTGTGAGTCCACACACATGTAAGAGAGTTGTGTACCAAATTATGTACCAATTGTGTAAGTATAGCATTTCTCAATTTACAAATTGTTATAACATTAAATAACTGGAGATGTGTTTTTGTTGGACCATTATTTACATATTAAATTCTTTTATTGAGTTCAATTAAGATTTATTTATAAATAAATTCACATTGAAACAAGGGATGATCGTAGTCACAATTTTAAATATTTCAGTTATCTGTAGTTGTTATTTTAACCTTTTATTTATTGCAATCATAATTTCAAATATTTCATTTTCGTACGACGGAGGGACATATAGGCGTTTTCGTCCATATTCCTATTAGTTGATGAAATTTTTTGATTTTGATCAAATTCTAATTAGTTTTAGAAGGAGCAAAATAGTAACTCCATATTTTCAAACTTAAACCAATTGAAATAATTAAATCAATAAATAAAGGTTCATCTTCTCCCCAAATCCCACCTAGAGATGACAATAAAACCCGATCAACCCGATACTTGTGGGGCCCGTCTCGAATGGGGTGGAGATTACCTGCCTAATCGGGTACACGAAATGAGGATCATTCCCTGAAGCAGGTGCGGGAAACATAGTCCTTGCACCGTTGAAAATTAATTTCAGATTTAAGTTTTTTATCGAACAAAAATAATAAATTTATCATCATTGTTAAAGAGAACATAAGTTGCTTTTAACAAATTAGTTAAAAAGAAATAATATTTACTAAGTAAAAGCATAAAAAATAAAAAAATAAAAGCAAAAATTAAAATAAATAAAAAAATAAATGGGGCAAGTGACTTGCCTCATTCTGCCCCATCTCGCTTTAACCGAGTATGAATATGTGGTAAAGTAATAAAAATACCTGACGGGACGGGGTTGGGATTGGCCGCCTCGTTGCCATCCCTAAGTTCCCACCCCACTCTATCCAAACCAAAACCCACAACTGTCCATTCCCACTATCACAACCACTCCCTTCATACTACAACATCGCGTCCGCTAGTCTTCAAACACCACTGGCCAAGCCAGTAAGCAACCTACAATCGCAAGCCCATTATCTGTCGTCAACATCCCATAAATCGCCAACCCATTAACAACCTCAAAACAACAAATTTGTGGTTGTAACTAAGCACACATCCCCTCAATAGCCACCACTATCAGTCGCTTTGTCTAAGAAGCGCAGGCAACACAAAACAACACCCTCATCACCGCAAAATCGTTGGCACCACTACTTCCTCCATTGAGGTTGCTAACTATGGTTTTGATTGTAGAGGTGGTTTGCGGTAGCGGTGGTTGGTGTGGGTTTGGTTTTAATTTTTATTTTGGCATTGGGGAATAAGAATGTGTATCCTTTTGTTGCACGAAAATAAAGGTTTGACATCGTGGATTCAACAAATGAAAAATTAGGATAAAAGTTACAAATAATTGAAAATTTCAGGACCATGAATACAATTGTTCCTTGAAATAATGTACAACTCAGCATGGAATATGTTTCCAATTAATAAGGGTCTGTTTCATTGTAAATGTGAAAAAATGGTGGAAAGAAAATATTTTATTGGGAATTGAATTGCTTAGAAATTATTTTACTGAAAATTGTTATTAATTGTGTTTGATTGATATAATTTTTCACCTGAAAAATGTTGAAAGCTTGGTTCCGTCTGGCTTCGTTTTTTATGAAAATTATCAATTAAAGTTATAATTTTTGCTACCATTGGGTCTAGAATTTGTTCCAATTCTCAAAAGAAAAATCGAAAAAAAAAATTATCATACCGACTATCATTCGTTTGGCTTTCTCTTACATAAAAATTGTCAATAAAAGTGATAATTTCTTTTATCATTGTATCTAGGATTTTTTTCAATTGTCAAAAAAAAAAAACTGGAAAATCAAAACCAACCAAAACAATAAGAGTTCTTTTTCCTCAAAAAGCTAAAAAATGTAGAAAGGCGGAAAAAATTTCCCCGAAAAATTTTGCTATCAAACAGGTGCAAAATTATGTCTATCAAACGGGCCTAAATTCTAAAAATTTAGAGCATGGTCGATGAGTTATTTTAAAATCCCTCTTCGAAAACTGAAGGATTGTCAGAGGGTGAACTTGAACATTAGTCTAATGGAGGTAAAAATCAAAAATTGATGGAATGTGTGGTTAAAAAATTGTGGGTCTCATAAAATATGTAGTTAAAATTAGTTATTGACTTTGATTAAGATTAAAATCTGAATTTTAATTTCCGTCAAATAGTGGCTTAATATTTATAAAATTATAATTTCCATTCCTCAAAGAACCCTAAATTTGATCATTTTTTTTACTATCTCATAGAGATCCGTGTTTGAGCACTATTTTGAGAGGGGAAAAATACATTTTAGAATGATGATTTTAAAAGAATGTGTGCTTAAAAAATAAAATAAAAATCGATTTACGTGTAAAATTATTTTATTTAAAAATGTATGACTGAAAATGAGTTTTAAAAAAATAATTAAAAAAAAAATGGTGCTCAAAGAAGGCCTAATTTATTGAAAAAATTACTACATATGGTATGATCCATCCCTTAGTTGATTGGGAAAAGTCTCTTGTCCCGGCTCAGTGATCGGGAGAAGATGGCACCCCTGTTCTTATCTCGATCGTTGAGCCGGGACAAGAAGCTTCATTCTAATCGATTTCCTATGTGCCATGAATATTCCCTGAAGATAAATAAAATATACATATAAAAAATACTATAATTTTTATTTCTCAATTGGATCGTAGTTTTTATCAAAAGCGTCTCAATTAAGGGATGGCATCCTTGGTAAGTTTCTTGTGGGAGTGGGACGCTCAGGTAATATTTATAGTAACAATAACAATATAAGGATGACAAAAAGTATCCTCCCATCGAGAACTCGCTCCAATTTTTATTTATTATTATTTTTGCGTTCAAAATTAAGTCGTATTTAAAAAACAAAATAAATAAAAATTTAAAATAGACCAGAAATGAAGATATTTTAATTCTCGAATAAAGATATTTTAATCATCATTCCAACTCTCGAAAATTTCTTCTAGGTCCGGCAATGGAGAGTGGTCGACCCAACCCCGCCACATCCGTGCATCGCTATTGTTGAAGAAATATACTATATGTACAGTATTTTTGTACATTCAATTTGACGCACCCTCACATAGAGGGCGGGGCCCACAATTTTAAAAACTGCGTGCCCATCCTCATGTAAGAGGGCTGTACAAAAAGTCGTTACATTCAGCGTTTTTGATTGTTGAATACCTCTATTGCACAAATATATAATCACTAAAGAGAGGATGCCAAATTCACTATTCATTTGTGCACCCTCCATTTCACACTTAAACTAGTTCTCCACTATTCACGATCTGAGTTTGCTACAGTGATTATCTCAATATCTAGCCATCTTTACTGACTAATTGGTATATATTTTCTTCATCTTCAGCCGCCCAATTTGCAGTTGATATTTTATAAATGTCTTCTCCTCAAACAACTCCAGATCATAGATTTCAATCTCCACTACACCAACCCGACAAAGAATACTATTGATTCCTCACTTATGTTGAACAATGGAGAAATAATCTCAAATTTTTATTGGAATACTGTTTCTGAAGAAATTAATTAAAGACTTCAAAAGTGCAGCCAAATAAATTGGTAGAAATGGCGATCAGCTGCAAATTGGGTTAGACAACATATAGAGTAAGAAGAAAAAAGCTAATGAATTGAAGGTGTTATTTTTAATAGAAAAAGAAAAGGGGTGAAAAGTTAATGAATGCAAAAAAAATAAATCGTGTCTCCGCACATGGGAGACACAGTGTGCCCTGTCTCCGCACAATGCAGAGACGCGGAGTGCCGTCTCTCCCCATTTTTAGGTCGATCCCCGTCGGGGGCGTTGCCCCCAAACCCCACAAGAGGCGCTGCCCCTCGACCCCTCCGATCTGACTGGGCAGGTTGCTTCCGAACCCCCCACGAGGGGCGCTGCCCCTCGCAACCCTCGTGACATGGCCAGTTAGGTCGATCACATTCGGAACGTTGCTTCCAAATACTAGATGAGTTCAGTGCACTTGAAACCTTCACTGTGACAAGGCAACACATGGATTTATTCACCGTGGAGGAACAAGACATTCTTTTAGATGTTGAAGTAATTATGAAGAATATCAGAAGAATTATGAACCAATCGAGGTAATTTCTTGATTTTATTCTCAGCCTTCAAATTATAGGGCATGTTTGGTACGACTTAAAATTTAATTAAAATTGAAAATATAGCCGTTATTGGGTCTCACCCCATCTAATAAAAATCAACAATAACGGCTAGTTTTTCAATTTTAATCCGATTTTAATCTCTACCAAACACCCTCTAAATTAAAACACTCTCAATTGAGTGTTTCGAGGTGGGTTTTTACTAACTCATTGAGTTGGCGAATATTTTAATCTGTACGAAACACCCTCATAATATTATATATAGTTTTTGCTACTTCTGGAGATAATGTTGTGTGCAATAATGATATGTAGACAGAGAAAAATATACACTCCATTATTGTTTTTTCATGATTAATGAGATTATGTAGTGATAAACCCAAGTAGATAAGAAAATTCATATAGCCGAACTCGGATTTATTGAACATTAAGATAGTGTTTAATTGTAGTTGTCTATATTTACAGTATCGTCAATATGGGCTGGAGAATTCTTACAAATTTATTTAATTTGGTATAAATATTCCACTATAGCCATTGACTAGAAATAATACTTGTGCACATGTGAAACACATTCCCCCCATTGATCTTTTTCAGCTTAAAAAAATTATCTGTTTGGATTTATGAACCGATATTCAGCATTTTTTATGAATATGTTTCTTCCATCATGTTATCTCTTGAAGAGATTTAAAAGAAGAGGAAAAAAAAAACAACGAATTACTATAGCGGAACGTTTTTGATTGATTTGTTTACTAAGATTTTGGGGTTTTGATTTCTTGTCAGGACAAACTGAAAAAAATATGAATCTGAAATCTTCAAGTAACTTTTGTGTGAAGGTACAATGATGGTGATCCTATATCAGGGGATGATAGATAATGTGTTGAATTACCATCCTCATAAAGCTGCAAAGATGGAAGCTGGATTAAAGCATATCGTTGTATGCTAATTTGTTTTGCATGAATCAGTTAAATGTCTGTTGTCTTATATATATTTTTTGGAACAAGATGTTGATATACATGTATCATTGGAGCTTGTGTTCCTTTTCTTCCTTGTGATATTGAATGATCTGAAAGGTAAAAGAAGAAATATAAATCAAACGAATCACTGTCTACTAATACCACATTTTACTAGGAAAAAACTTTGATTAACATCACATATCCGTATTATCCTCAATTCCAAATTTAAAATCAGAATACATTTTTTTGTTACGGTGGTGAAAAGCAAATACGTCGTTGCACCATTCATGTCGAACTCTTCAGGTTCTTTATAACTGATATTGTAAACATATTTGCCAATGCAATCGAGTTTTTCGTGGCAGTTTCCATTTATTCTCATATTAGAAATTTCTTCTCCAAAGTTCATTTCTTCTCTTTTTTTATACAAATATGTGTGAAAATTTTGTAATACAATCTCTTAGCTAATTTTAGCATTCATAGCATTCAAGACGTTAATATTACTTTAAAAATAACACAGCGCACGGGCAAAAAACTAGTAAATAATAAAAGTGTAAATTAGGGTTTGTGTTTGTGGTTGGGGTTGGGGGAAAGGTGGGGCCAGGTTTTGATAGGGAATCCTGCAAAGTGAGGTATAGATCACGCGGACAGTTAAGTTTATCACATGATCCACGAATCTACACCCTTCATCCTTTATAACAATTGCGACAAGGGCACTTCTCTTTTTTATCCCTCTCTCTTCCCATTTAATTAAAACTACAACTTATTTTCCCTAGTTGCCACCGTCATCTACCTTATCCATCCCCCTCATGTTGGGAAAATGACTTTTGACTCTTCTCGTTCGGATATGTGTGATTGTTGTTTATTTGGTCATAAAAAATTAAATATTTACAATAAATATCTGAATTACATCATATTTTCATCTTGGAGTTTGATATGTTATACTTCTTTTATACCATTTTGCTTTGTTTACAGCAGGATACTTGTTTTGTTTTCTTCACAATCCCATTTTCACATTTTTGATTGCCCTCTTTTCGCTCGCTGCATCTAATGAAATCACTTGTGTTTCCTCTTTTTTTCTAGCTACTTGGTGAATCTCTTTACGTTGAAAAAGCAGCCCCTAAATACATAAATCTCTTGTTTGGTAGAGATTAATCAGATTTTTAGTAGGTTTGGGTAAAAATTGATGAAATGCGTGGTCGAAAAGTTGTGAATCCCACTAAATGTATGGCTAAAATTAATTATTGACTTTGATTTGAAATTTTAATTGAACTTTAATACAAACCAAACATGGGCAAAATTAGAGAAAAAAAAATTCAAAAATTGGGAAATTGGGGAAAATGGCACAATTAATTCCTCAACATTCCGAATCCCTTATTGATTTATCCCCAACCTTCAAATTGAATTTTAAGGTTGGTTACATAGAAGATTAAACTTTTAAGTCTGAGGACAAATTAGTATGAGACATTAAACATTGAGGACTAGATATGCAATTTTACTGGTTAATAATACTCTTCCTATATCTAGTTATAGCCCCACCAAAGAAATCTCTCACGATATCGACCCTATTTGAGTCACACAGATTAAAATTTAAAAAATAATAATGAATTTTTTTTTTATTTTTTTTTTTATACCCAAGTATCCACCTTCGGCAACTAATCTTGGAGTTTACACCTTGGCCCCTCGAAGTTAACAATGAATTTTGACCGTATGTTTTATAGGAACCGCAACTTTTTTAACCACATTTTTCATTAAATTTGATCAAAATATTCTGAAAAATTAATTTTAACCCCATCAAACAAGACATAATATTTTAATACGGTAATCCTAATTTAGCAAAAAGACAATTGACAAGTTGGTAATAAATTAATATCCAAAGGGTATTTCTGTCAATGCACAGAAACAATGGAGAGTTGAATAAAGCCATCGTCCACCCCTTTCAGCCCCATTCCCTCCAAGAAAACTCCATATATAGCCATTTTTTCTGTTCATCTCCACTCCATCTTCTTCACAAATATATCTATCTACACACACACACACACACACACACACACACATATATACATATAGTACCACGTCTTGTTCACTTAGGCCCTGTTTGATAGCC
>CAIGRL010243637.1:0-12619 GCA_903798325.1 Fraxinus xanthoxyloides
TAAAACATTATGTAATATATTTGGAACAAATAGATAAATCCTAAAATGATATGGTTAACAATTATTTTGCAAAATAAGCTTGTCTAAAATTGAAACTTTGCTTCTCTTTAACAATTGAAGAAGCGTAAGAGCAACGTTTTGTCAAGAAGTCAACACTTCAATCCAATGTTCGGATGTGTTGCATTAGCATCGATGACTTTGTCGCGAAAAAAGTACAAATGTAATTCAATATGCTTTGTTCGTGATTGTACAAAAGTTGTTTTATTGTTACTATAAAAAGGGTTAAAAATTGACTTACTATTTTTTATTTAAAATAAACAAATTTGGGACTTCAGTAATAAATTGAAATGTAAAATTGAATTTGTTTCTTCTCTTATCAAAATCACAATAAGCCCCCACGAGTGGGAAAGAGGAGCGAAAGATGATTTTGTTTATGAAGTAGAACTTGCTCATTTAAATGTTTAATTAGAGGTAACAAAATATAATTTATAACAAAATCAATGTTCAACTAAGATGTCAAATCTTCTAGAAATAGGTACAAGTGTGAATTAGAATTACGACCTTTGCCTTGTCTAATGTCATTAAAATTTTCATTTACAAAATTTATTGAATAAAAAAGATAGATATTTTTATATTAAAAACATTCTATCTCATATAAGTATCATAGCTATGTATTAATACTCAATTAACAAGGTTACCAATAAGAACTTCTATCTGTATTTTTGATTGCTAAGATGTCAATTTTGACCACTAAACTTATCTAAATATTAGATATCTTAAATTTCAATAAACAATCGAAGACAGATACATAAATTTAGTAACCATTGAGATAATTAACTCGCATTATTGTTTCTATTTAAAGTAAAAATATCCCTCATCCAACATTTTTCTTTTAGTAATTGTTTGATAACAGCTTTGCCAAAAATAATAATAACAACGAGTCAAACTTCAAATTTAATAATATATTTCATGTGATCCATAATTTTTATCAACTTTTCAATCATATATCTCATTAACTTTTATCGAAATTTACTATAAAAAATTGTTATATATATATATATATATATGTAAAAAATATTGTTTAAAATTATGTGCCACTTTTTAAAAAAAGTGATACAATGTCACTTTTTTATTTAAAAAGACGTACAATGTCACATTTATTAAAAAATGATATTTGTCACTCAAGAAAGTAACAAATAATAATAAAAATATGACGACAATGAAAACAAAAAACTAACAAATACTCAAAAAGAAAAAAGTGACAAACATTTAAAAAGTGACAAAATACCAATTAAAACTTGGAATCAGTTTAATTAAGTGACAAAAAAAAATGTGATACAACCATCATTCCTCCTCTTTCTCCGTTCAATGTCAAGTATCTTTAAATCAATTCAGTGCCACCGTCGTCTACCAACTCAGCCAACACATTGACCACATCCACTTAATGAAGATCCCAACATGAGAACAAGTTAAAACTTTTATTATAATAAATCACCTGTAACTTGTTTGCTGTGCAGCACAAGGACTTGAAACCAGTATTCCCTAGCAAACAAGGTGGACCGTAGCTATTGGTATAATCAGAAGAACATGCTACCTTCATACCGAAGAATATGTTGGGAGTGACAAAATTCGGAAAATTGATAAAAACTAAAAAAGTGACAAAAATTTAAAAAAAATTGACAAAGTGATGATGTAATAAACTCGAAAGTGGTAAATAATATTTAACAAAGTCTAAGTTGCATTATTTGCAAGTCTCTTTGATTAAATCTATAATCCTTGTTAAAATCCATTTAAGCAAATTAAAATGCGTTTAGAAAGACATTATGGCCTATCATCTCTAAAAGTTTTATACCGAACTTCCTCCATTTGGTACTGAAATATGTGAACCAAAAGATGAAGGTATTTTGTTCAGGAAATAACATGATAATTTCTTAAAGTTATCTTTATCACTTTCCCTTCAATAACTGAACACTTATTTTATATTTTTCATCCTTTTTTCTGTGTCTATATGTTCAAAGGAGTGGGCAAAGGTTAAAAAAATTAATTTTTACTTGGCGATTACCATTTACATTAGTTTTTAGATGACTCGTTTTATTGACAGTTAGTGAAAATATTCCTGCTTACTACAATAACAGTAATGGAAATAATATAAAGGAAATAACAAAAAAGTCAAGGATTATCATAAACCAAGTTGCCTAACATGAAAATCACATAGCCCACACATATGCATTTTCACCTTCTGTCTTTATAGAGCTATCTGTTTTTTTAACCTTTGTCTGATGAAAAAAGCAAAAGGGGGATTTCTTGGCAAATCCCCTTGAAGGAATTATGAAACAAAGGCCATCATTGTAAGTCATGATTGCAAACCCCTCAATAATAATATAGCCAACATTAATTGCAAAGTCCAATCTTGACAAAACCCCTTAATTGAATTATGGAACAAAGGCACCGGATAAGGTGATTGAAGTAGCAAGAGTTTAGGAGTTGTGGTTGAGGATTTCTGGAAACAGAATCGGTAAAGACGACGGTGAGGAAAAGGAGAGTAGTGCGTGAGGAGGGTTTTTCTTTGGGGGTGAAATCGGGATTCGGGACAACTGGTTTGTGTTTTGGGGGTTTTGGTGGTTTTAGAACGTATAATTTACGTTCTTAAATGGTTTAATTATTTAATAGAGTATTAACCAAATTAATAAAAATTTGAGGGTGTTGGGCCTAATTTGCCCTAAAAAAATGGGCCCAAAACTTTGCCCTAACAACACAAAGACCTCTATTAAGCTACGTGTAGTATGGCCCATCAAGAGGAAGAGACTTTTAGAGCCCGTCTGGGATAGATTGAATTCGGATTAAAATTGAAAAACTAGCCGTTATTTTTTACTTTTATTAGACAAGTGAGATCCAATAACAGTTATATTTTCAATTTTAATTGGATTTTAATTGACACCAAACGGGCTCTTAATAAGTAATGAGACTGTAGGACAATTGTTGGGCCCGTCTTCGGGCTCATTTTCTAATGTTGAGCCTTAAAGACTTAATAGATTTTACCTGTGAGTTTTACCACTTGTACATTTCATTTTACCACCTTGTTAAAAGAAAAATGTGTCGGCAAAAATTCATTGGATGAAAAGGCAGTTATTTTTTAATTTGTCCAATGACAGAATGCTAACAACGTTCTTTGGTTCAAACTTCAATCAAGTGGGGGAAGTGATTTTGAAAAAAAGAAAAAAAAAATCTCAAATAAATGTTTGATAAAAGTTTTAGGAGATTTCAATAAAATTTGGTAAAATATGTAATTGAAAATTTGATAAAAATTATGGATCTCATAAAAATTAAGATAAAAATAAAATTTAATCAATTCAAAAGTTTGCTAAAAACAAAATTTTATCAAGCAATCAAGTAATTTATTTTGTTATTAATAACACGTGAAACAAAAAAAAATGATTTTAATTAAAAGAGAAAATGGAGAGTGATTCAAATTTACAAACAATAATGGTGTAGCCAGCCACTGCAGACCTTTCACCATGTCCAATAAGTATGGTTCGTGACAAGTGATCATTGTCCATACAAGTTGACATTTGACAGGTGAATAGGCTTTGTGCTAAAACGGCAAAAAGATTTGAAATATACGTTCATAGAATCATAGTAGGATAGGACAATACTCGTATACACAGACCAATGGCTTATACCTACTACATAGTTGCGTTTGTAATGAACGCAGAGTTACTACTGAGGTACATTGGTAGTATCAAAACTAACAAATAGTCAAAATGTCATGAACTACGAGAGTAGCTCGATTTTTCATTCATTGACTCAAAAGTGTTTTTGGCATCGTCTTTATTACTTGACAGTGGACAATTTCAGATTTTACTTCAACAATATATAATAAACTTGATTATAGATTTCGTTGATCTAGTTTGTTGTACTGTTGGCATGGACAACAAATATCGAGTTTACTAATGTCCATGCAAGCTAATTCTAACACGTGTAGACATATTGATAATCAACAATATCTCAATTTTGAATGTGGGAGAAGCTTGATAGCACAAGACAGATCTATTCGGGCACCTACAAGATATATGATCTAAGTTGCACGATAAATAACGATAAAAAAAAACTAAAGATCAAGACCAAACATCCAACTTTGACAACAAAAGATCAAACTAAAAGTAAGAGAACGTATACCGATTTTTAAAAAAAAGTAAGAGAATATATGACTTGTAATTGATACATTAGCACTACGCCCAAATGATACAAAGGGGAGATATTTATAGTGTTACGTGTGAAATGGTGACCATTGGATGAGGAGACACGTGACCTTATGTTCTTAATCGAAACATCTTATCATAGATATCAATTTTGACACAATTAATCTGTGGCGCATTAAATGTTCCCAAAAAAGGGCAGCCACTCTATAACCTATGCTCACGAGAGTTTGACAATTTACTTATTACAACAGTAGAATCAATAATTCCAATAGGATTTCGTAAATTTGGGATTTTCAAATGTGGGTCGTTACTCGTCATGGTAGAGTTTCAGATTTAAATTCGTTAAATCTCACCACTTAGGTAGAGAGGCTTCGACAGTGGTTGAGTTTCAAATTTAACTTCGTTAAACCTCACCACTTAAGCATGAAGGCTTTGACAGAGCCTCGAATTTAACTTTGGCGAAGGGGCTTCAACAGAGCCATTTTCATGGGAGACCGCTTCAGTAAAAGGGAGTTTCAGTGCTCCAGATTTAATGGAATTTGGCAAGTCCATGTACTTCACGTGGGATGCCACGTGGCCTTGGCAAAAGGGCTTCGGTGGATCGGCCACGTAGGATACTAGGGCGGAAGCTTAATAGATTATATGGATCTTTAACTCCACTTTTACTTTGATGTAGTCAATCTTTTTAATATTATACTAGTCCTAGATACGTATGTTACAAGAATTTTGTATTTGCTATGTTTTTATTAGTGTAGAAATTGTAGATATTTTTAAAAAGGTAGTTTAAGATTTATTGGATTATATCAAAATCTTGGGTGCATATCATTGCCTTGATTATTTCAAAAGTTGATATTACTGCATAAAGAGACTCACCAGAAATTAAATTGAAAATATCAAACGTTTGACATACATAAAGATTGTAGGTTTACATGAAANTTTGACATACATAAAGATTGTAGGTTTACATGAAAATATTTGATTCATTAAATAATAAAGGACGTATCGAAAAATGAAAATATATAGCAAAGAAGTTGTTAAAGGATATTCACAACCTCTATTGCTATTTTGAAGAATTTGATTTTATCTTCTCTGTAACCGAAGACAAATTGGGAATTGGGTCCAAAACAAAATGGCAAGAATATGCAATACTTGTATATATTCATTAATTGAAGTTATGCAGTCATTGTTTGAGCGAGTCTTGAATTTAATTTTCTTTCCTCTTTTCTTCAAGAAAAGTAAATAAATAAAGAAATGTCTAAAGTGGGTCAAAAAGTCAATATTTGTTAAGCATTTAAATCCAAATGAAATGTCAATCAATGAAAATACTAATTGTTTTTGTATGTGTGTGCGTGTGAGGGAGAAATAGAATGGATAAGATAAAGTACCAAAAATTAACAAAATTTTCATAAATTATTTATTCATTTATTGTTGTTATGCAGATGATTTGCCGTTTTGAAACGGGGATCGACATGTCCATATCGCGGAGCTCGAGGGCAAAATCCCTAAAGGCGAGGATCAACATGCCAGTCAGGTCGCTGGGATTCGAGGGCAACGTCCCCGATTTTTCCCTTTTTTCTTTGTATTTTTGCTATGTTAAAAGAAAGGACACGGCGTAAACCCATAGCAAGAAGAAAAAAAAAAAAATCATCTTAATTGTTAGCACTGTTTAAAAAAAAATTCCCTACGGTGTCCGTGTCTCCGCGTGCAAAGACACTCTACGCCTTTTTTTTTCCTTTCAAATGACAATTAGGATGTTTAATTCATCTTTTTACAAAGAACACAATTTATATGAGTTAATGACAAATTGATGAGTTAAAACGCGAAAATAAAATATGACATTTTTATTTATAATCTTTTTTCTCTGCCATTGTCGGTGCAAATTATCTCTTTCCCCCGCTGTTGTCGGTAAAAGTTAAAAAAAAAACCTATATATTTAAACAAATCTTTAAGCATATACGCAAAATCAACTCCTCAAATCTCTGCACTTCACTATAAAAGCACAAAATGTGCAGAATTAAAAAAAAAAAAAAAATTATATTCAGAATTCGCAATTTGAATCAACGTTACCCTCACGAAATCTCTAGAATAATAAAGATCCATTTCACTAAACCTAAACCTTAACAGAAATAAATGGTGCTCAAAATTACATTTGATTCACATAACCTCTGCAACTAACAATAAATATGTTATATCCTCCTCATGTTGATAATATGACTTCATGACAACGAATAAAGTCAGAAAATATTTTAAATTCAAATTGAAGATTCAAATGTTTCTATTGTTGTTATGGATTCACAATTAATCCTATGGATCTTTAGGATTGATTGCGCTTCCTTTTTTTACACCAGAAGAAAAAGAGAATATGGAAATTGAGGAAATTAAAAAATTGGATGACGCGTGAATAAAATAAAATTGGAGGATCGATGAGCAAAAAACTTGAAAAATGAACAGTCATTGCTCATTAAGTACTTCTGCATCTACATCTACATCTACATTACCTTTAAAACTCGCATTTTTATATATTAGGGGTTAGCAAAATGTTGGAATGCGTAGATAAGGGTGTTAAAGAAATGTCCATTTAATTGGGACATTCAAGTGTACTTTCTTCAACAAACTTGTGCAAAAAACAGTACCCCAACTCTACTGATTTGCTTCGTTTGCAACAGTATCCATCTGTACTTAACTGATCCGCCCTTTCCTTTTTTCGTGCACCCATTCGTCGACCTTTTCTTCCACTTCCCTTTTGCCCTCTCTCTCTCTCTCTCTCTCTGGGGTCATATATATTTGTAATGGGCACTGCTGACTGCTCTATGTTAATATCTATTCTATATTTTCCAGACCTAGAGAAGCAGAAAATGGTGAACGGTTACATAGTTTTATTGTGCTGCTGAATTCTTCTTCTTCTTCTTTTTTGCCTTCTTAGTTTTAACAGTTTGATTTATTTTTTGTGGGTTTCTTCAGGTGCGTTTTACTGCAATTCCTAAGTGGCTTCAAGTTATGCTGAGTGAAAAGTTTTTCAATTCTTGTTTGGTCCACGAGTCTGAGAAGAAAAATGAAGAAAGCACATTTTGCTTGAACTGTTGCGTTAATCTGTGCTCTCATTGCTTGCCTTCTCACAGAAGTCATTATCTTTTACAGGTTTGGTTAAAATTATTGAACGTCATCACACTTTATGTTAATTTTCACTTCTGTACTTCATCATCTTAATTTCTTCTGCAACTTATTGAAATTTCAGATAAGAAGGTATGTTTATCAAGATGTCTTGCGATTAAAGGATGCAGAGAAATTAATGGATTGCTCTTTTGTTCAAGTGCGCATACTCCACCCAAATTTTAGAGTCTGCCTTCGCATATTTTATTTCTTATTTAAAATAAGGTGACACAGAAACTTCTAAAATGATACTATCCTTATTTCGGAAACGTTTGGAATATCCATTTTTTTTTTTTTTGAATTTCTTATTATTCTTTAAAAAATCAAGAAATGAAACTCTGCGAAAACTTCTAAGAAACTTATGACCTTAATTTGTGAAAACTATGATTAGGAATTACGTTTGATCATTGGCTTTGTTGCAGGTTTCAATCAAGAATTATCTCAATCACAAAGTTTAAACTGAATATTAACATAATTGCAGGATTAACTCTAATACTACGAAATAAAATAGCAACGCCTTTGTAGTTTGAATTTATGTTAAATATCCTTTTTCAAAAATAAATGTTAAATTTATAAAACTATTTTTCTATACAGCGTTTCTGCAGCATTTTGTGTCCTATATATTTTTTACATCATTTGACATGGAATACATCATATCCATTTATTTTTACAACACCATTTCATATATATATTTTTTAATCATTTGACATGGAATACATCATATCCATTGATTTTTACAACACAATTTCATATCACTGGCTAGATTTTTGACACACATGGAGCATGTCAATAAAAATGTACAAGTAGCTTAATTGTTTTTCAAAAGGATTTTACCATATGTACACTCTTTTCTTTACATCAAGTTTGGCATAGCCTTTGTTTTAAAAAAATTGTGGGTAGTAGAATTTTTTCTTCTTTTTAAAATTAACGAATGATAGTCGGCAAATTGTCAAATCAAAGTGTACGCCAAGCATGATTGTTTTTTAAAAAGACACATTTATGGTCTATAGTTTTAACTCTAAATATTTTATTTCTTGTTTTAATGCAGACATATACAACAAATAGTGCAAAAGTTCTGTTCTTGAAACAAAGGCCAACCACAAGACAATTTAAGGGTTGTAGCAACTTTTGTGTCATATGTGATCGAAATCTCAAGGACCCTTTTCTTTTCTGCTCCATCTCTTGCAAGGTTATGAATATTTCAATTTTCATGCAGTTTTGCTAATGAAATTTTCTGCAAGGAAAATACTAATAATTTCATTTAGTGATTACAGGTTCATCACTTGGTTAATAAACTCAATACACAGTTGTACAAATATGGTTGTTGTCGAGTAACTCCACCTTTACTCACCAAATTTCCTATTTCTGATAGAGCATTGTCCGGATCAAGTTCAAATGATGCAGTGAATTGTAAAGCTCCCATGCAATTTGTGAAGAGGAAGCGGACTAACACCATGATGATTACTCGGACTCGGGACCGGCTACTACCATCATCATGCCCTACTTCCCATTTGTTATGAACCGAAGAAAGGGAGTGCCTCATTGGTCGCCTTTGAATTAGACATTAGAAAAATAATGTAGCTTATAATGAAATTTCAATTGAGCGACTTTTAACTCATTTTTTTGTGGGATCTGCATATGTTGGAAAGAACTTCTATCATGTTTAATGGTTTGTCACGAACGGTATAAAATCACTAGTAATAATATTGCTAACGCTCTTAAATTTATATACAACAAATTTTACATAATCGTAGAATATATGTTTAGGTGCATCTCATCTCTCATAAATCAAAATTTATTTATGGATTTGATTTGCAACATATTTAAGAAAATGAGAGGGTTACCTAGCAGAAGTTCATATTTAGGTAAATGAGAGGGTCCCCTGGCATAAGTTCATTAATATAAATTCTTGTATATGTTGATTCGCTGAAGAACCTTGTGTGATTGAAAGAGCCAAGAAAATAAAACTGAGGACCATAATAATTAGGATACATTATGCTCGACAAGACTGGATATGTGCAATAATTCACTTAACCAGGAGATGAATAACTAGGTATTGAGACAAATCTTTATAAGATCTCAAATTCTCCGTTTTTTGGGTGACTGTAGGTTCAAGAATTACTGATAAAATACTCAATTTTATTTGATAAAACTGAGAACACGCACACACACACACACACACATTACAAACTGGGGTCAATTTAGATGGTTTGCATGTGGTCAATGTACATAACTAAACTACAAGAGTACAGTGATTATTGCAATGTAGGAATTGAATAATTCCCATTTGAGAAGGTTTCTGCAAGCATTTTAGCGAACCAGAATTTTCCTCTCGAAAATAAAGTACAAAAAATAATGGTGCATAAATGGTCAAATAGACATCCATTAGTATTGTTTAGTTCAGTTGGGTTGAATGTTCAGAAAAGAAGTCAACAGAATTTCAACAAAATACACACATTTGTGGGCTTCACGTATTTTTTTTAATTTTAAATACATTGTGGATCCCTCGTCAGATCCAAATTTAATTTTGAAATCGTCTGGGTTCGATTTCATTCGGTTCCATACAATAATTAAATTTTTTAATATTTACAACAACGCTATATTAATTCAACTAATGACATGTTCAATTTTAACTCTTACAAAATAACTTACTCCAATCATGTGATATCTTTTATGTCTCTTTTTTTTTTGAGTTCTTCGTAAAATTGACTGTTAAAATCATAATAGAAGAAAAATAGTAAGTTCACGATAATAGAGACACATTCAAATTTTCAATTCGATTTCTCCAAAACGACACTAAGGTAGAATAAGAGATTTTGGTAAAACTTAGGTTAATTTGATTAAGTTGGGCTCCGCCTACAAATTAAAAATAGGAAAATCATATTTTTCAGTTTGGGATAAATTAATTACTTAACAAATTTATTTAAAAAAATAAAATAACTTGGCTTATTTATGATGAAAAAAAAAATTGGGGAGATTTGATTTTTCGATTTTTGATCTAGAACCGAGAATCAGTTCTTGATTGAGATACACGTTCAGATATTTAACTTAAAAAGACCGTTCGATTTGGTTCGATTCAGGTCCGATTCGATTGGTTCGGTTCAGTAGTTTTTTCTCGCCCTAATGACTCAGAATGGTTCTGAATTCATTTTTCTTTGTTTTTAATTTTTTTTCTTGCACAGGAGAAAACAGTACACAAAAGACAGATTTCTAAAGACTAAAGGATAAAGGGGCTAATATGGAGAAAGAATAATAATGGTGCATACAAGTTGTCATAAAGACAAATAAACAAAACTTTCTTTAGGCTAGACTTGTATCACAATCCCCTCATTATGAGCTTGTCTAACCTAAAGTGGAATCAAAGTAACTAAGGTAGATCTATCCAACAATGTTATCTATTTTAAAAAGCATATATTTAAATATACCATAAATCAATACAAAATAAAATTCTTGACTAAAAAAGTATTGTTTTAAGGGAATTATTTATTAATCGATAAATAAATAATTTATTAATAAATGTGAATCAATTTATGGAAATTTGATGAATGTCATGGAGATTTTAAATTATTCTAGAGAAAATGATATTGTGATAAAATTCTTTAATAGTGAAGAGATATTCAAGTAGTGATGATCAAAATTAAGAGAATAGTTGGTCTCCAATAAATAATTTTCAAGCAATCATAATTTTGAATAATTACTTCGATAAGATGAAAGGGGTTATAAAAAAGATGATGTATGCAATGCCAAAATAAGGGACGAGGTTGAGTTTAGTTTAAGTACAAACAGAAAGTATTACGAAATTTAGAAGTAATAATTTATTATTTTATATATTCGTTGGTCGGCCCTAAAGAGTTTTAAATAAAAAAAATTAATTTTTGCTTTTAGTAAGATTATTAATTTAGTAAACATGCTCAAGTTTAGGGATAGCAACAGGATGGGGCACCCTCGTCCCGCCCCACCACTCCTTCACCCGCCTCATTCCGTGCCCCACTTCACCTTAGATGGGACAGGACGGGGTGGGGCTTGGGACGGGGCGAGGAGGGTTCGAAGCGCGGACTTGCTGCATTTATTTTCTTTTTTTTTTTAATAAAAAATCTCCAATTAGCTAATTTTTTTTAATTTGTAGTTAATTATTATTTTTTATTCTTCATGGTGCGGGTCGGATCGGGTGGGGATATATTTTTTTGCCATCACTACTCAAGTTAGGGCTTGAAAATTCATTATTTGACCAATATTATTACCCCATGTTTCGGAGTCACTATTTATATTTTCATTGGTGAATGCAGAATGGTGAATTGGTTATTGGTGATTGACTGATTGTAGATTTGTAGTTTTTCTGTTTGGAATATAAGGTTATGATTTATGCCTCAAGTTTAACAAGATGTCAAAGACTCGAGAACCTTACTTTTTTTCCCTTTTTCACATCCGAAATTTCCAGCTTGCTTAACTGTTTAAGAGTTAAGTCCTTGCTTAAGTCCAGTTTTTTGTTTGAAAAATGGTTTTATTGGCTGATGTTAGCATATTTTTGAATTTCCAGCTTGTATAGGGTGATTGAGTTGCGATTTGTAATTTGAATTTTGACCCATTTGCCATTTGAGACTTACGATCTCAATTATCAATACAAATAATGTGTATTATGTTTTTTAATCAATTGAGCTAGAAAAATAAATTAGGCATTTTTCAATTGTAGATTATGGAACGATTTTTTCAACCAAAACGAAAGTCCATACCTATTTCTTCCAATTCTAGTGGTGCATCTAGTCCCGCCACTGCTTCCAATAGAGCAGTCTATGTGTTAAATAATATGAAAAAGTCTCGGGCTCAATTCTATTCAGACGATCTTGTATCTGATCCAGGGAAACACCCCCATTAAATCATATGATCCTAATACCAGAGATGATGTTAGGATGACATACTTAGATAAAGGTCACTGTCAACCATATGGATATGACTTTTCAAGAAGACATATGTGAAGTGATAACATGTGCTTTCGAAAAGAATGGTTTCCTGAATTTGATTGATTGGAGTACAGTATTGCAAAGGATGCAACGTATTGTTTGTACTGCTACTTGTTCAAATCGGATAGTGGGGTCAATGTGGTGGACATTATTTACTAGGACCGACTTTAGGGATTGGAAGCACAAAAAAATATTGAAAGATCATGTAAGTCTCTTTGATAGTACTCATCATCAAAGCATTTGCAAAGTGTACAAACTTGATGAATCAAAAACAAAGTATCTCCAACGTTATTTCCAGCCAAAGTAGTAGTC
>CAIGRL010243647.1:0-12205 GCA_903798325.1 Fraxinus xanthoxyloides
TCTCATTAAAAAAATAATTTTCATCATATACTGTTCTTTGAATCCTATTTGACTATAGCAATTAAACTCGAGAGATTTCTCATAACCCGATGTCCTATGGTCAACTGACTCGGAGTCATCAGTCCAAAAATTGTTACATGGGTCATCTTAGTGGCTTAATAGAGAAGAGTCTGCACATGAAATGTGAAAAATTGAAGAAAAAAATGATGAGTTTAAAAAGAAAAATATAAATTGTGTGAAAATGTATATATGCTCAAAATTATGTGGAGAAAAGAATAATATACAAAAAAAAAAAATCAGCTTTATTTATAGGTACTAATATGCATTATTGGTTTGACTTTCATTAGTATGAGCACAAACCTAAGGTTTAAACTCTTGCTCATAAGGAATTAGTGTCACTTAACACATATGAGTCATTTATACAATTCATTTAGACTTGAACTGAGTGTGTGGGAAAGTTTACTGATCATTGATTATACTTGTGCATGCTATCAACTACATCTTTAAGTTATTATATATCGTTGTTATAGTTCACTTCATCATTTGTGATAAAAGGAAGGAGAGATGATGGCATTTTGCATTTCAATTTTAATTTTGGAGAGTTTGTAGTAAGTGAGAGATGATAGTATTGGGAGTTCTTTTGCTTTTTTGAATGCTTAGGAGCTGTTCTCTTTATGTTTCAATTTTGGATTTTGAATTTTGAATTCATTTTATTTAGGTTTTGTGTTTTGAGTGTCCATTTTAAGATTTTTGAAAATATGTTCTTTTTGGTATTTTGAAAAATTGTTTTGAAAACACCCAAAATAAATTTTGAAAATTGTGGTTTGATTATAACTGAAAACACTCAAAAAGACAAATTTTTCGTTTTGAGTTTTCTTTATAAATTTTTAACTTGTTTTCAAAAATAGGTTTTTGAAAAAAAAAACGCTTTTTCACTGTTTTGGAAAATCGAAAACAGAAAACGGCTTGAAAATTGTAAAGAGAACATACCTATAGCTTTTTTGCGTTTTGATATTTTGTTATATTAATGTTTTCAGTTGGTGGTTTAATTAACATTAGTATTACTTCTCAATCTAGCTAGCATATTTATAATAGTTTGTTTCAATTATTATATTTCATATATCACGTGCTTTTACACTTGGTATTTGAATTGTTAATTTTAGGAAAAAGGTTTCAAATAACGCAAGAGACAAACATTCAGTTTGAGTTTGGATGTATTAGTTTGTTTTTATATCTTTGACTTGAATTATATAGTTTTGTCACAGAATGCCAAAGGCTGAGATTGTTAAGATATATATTGTTGTCACACGTTTTATACAACGTGAAATTATCGCAAATGTACGGTGTCAAGTTTTGTAGGATAGTGATGAAATGGAAATTGTCGAACCCACATGGATTGATACTTTTTCTACCAAGTATTATAATTAGTTTCCACTTTGTTTAGACAATCAAAATTGAATCAATGTTGTGATTTTAATCTAATGTAGATAGACTTAAATTTGGCAAGTCAACGGAAGCAAACTTTAAAGAAGTTATCAAATTATGAAAGCCTATGTAATGATTTCATCATACTATCGACAATGCTTTTCAGCCTATATAATGTTAACTCAATTAGATTTTTCTTAATTTATAGGCAAGAACCTCAATATAATTATATTCCCTCTCTCGAGTGCCGAATAAAACTTATCCCTATAATTTAATTCCAATATCTCTATTCTGAATTAAGTGTATAGAGATTTTAATGTACGTGGTTCTTGATTCAAACAAGTCTCGAGGATTCGTACTTTCTCTCAAAATCTACGAAATCTAAGTTATGTTGTTCTATGGTCACGCCTAAATTTCCCTCACTCGAGTGCCGAAATTTATGCATCAATTCATTCAACTGGTGGTCAATTAATTGAACGCATTAAACACAAACAATATAAATAAATTAACAGAAAAATCCAAATGAGCTAAATATATAGGAATCAAACATGTCTCAAGTAGATTACATCAAACCCTAGATCTAGAATTTTAGTTCATAGTTACGAAAATTAACAACAATGAATTAAATATAAATAGCATGGATAAGAAGAAAGGATTTAGAAAACCCAACCGTTGCCTCTTGATTACTTATTCCAATTGTGTCAATCTCCCTCTTCTCAATTGATTTCTTCAATATTTTGTCTTCAATTTTCTTGTCTTCTTCTAGCCGTCAAAAGCCCATTTTTAGGTCTTCAAAATGTGTATTTATATTTCCCCACGGTTGCAAGTTGAATTCCCTTTGGATTGGGCCGAAAAAATTATTAAAAATGAAATTTTCTTCTTTCATGGTTCGCGGCGCCGCGGTGCCGAGGGCTGGCGCCACGACACCCAGTTTTCTGCTTAATTTTTACTTTCTTGGGCGCCGTGGCGCCCAAGTATGCCATTATTCCATCTTCATTTTTTTCTCTTGTTTCACCTCATCTTCAAATCCAATTCCCTTAAACGCACATGGCTCCGTCTTAAGCTCCAAAATACATCATTTTCTTTACTCTGTTTAAAATATAAAACAACATGAACACACAAATCAAAATGCTTATAAGTGCTCAAGAAAAAGCCGAAAACTATGTTTAAAAGGTATTCATTTCATGAGTGATTTGCACCCATCAGTTGTATTGGCAATTTTTTAGACAAAATGATTATTATAAAAGAATATGATTATTGTAAAAGAGTTGTAAAAGTCAAGCAGTCTTTTGGAAGGTTGAATAGATGAATTAGAAGTCTTAGAGTTCGAGTATGGAATAAAGAGAAAGAGTCGTCGGATTTACGCTAGCATGGATCTCAAGTGACAGTGTTTTTCGAGATATCCTAATTTGCATTTTTCAAGAACTCTATATATCATATACTACCTAAATACCTCTCATTATGAACACTCAATGCCAAGAATTTTTTTGATGGGTGGTTGATCATTATTCTACATTTTCATAACATCATTGCAAGATCCAAGAATGCATCCAAATTTTGAGATTAAACATTTGATTCTTTAGATCAATCAACCACAAGTTGAAAAAAAAAAAGTCAAATAATCTAAACACCCATTTTTTAGATATAATCAGGAACATACTTTCTCAATAGCTTCCAGAGGTTGTTGAAGATTAGAGATGTTGGACTAAAAGCACAGGAAAAGTACAAAAATAAGGTGTTCTTGATGACCTAAAAGAAATAGACAATTCCAAAATATCGAGAGCATGTGTGAGTAAAGTATGTTTCAGCGGGTCTTGTAGATTGAAAGAATTAGATGAGCAAGTATAATGTGTTTTTTGTAGTGGAAACTAATGGTTTGGTACCGGAGTTTTTACCCATTTGTGGGTTTTCTCCGTCAACAAGTCTTGTGTTATTTATCGCTTTAATTATTATTGTGGCAATTCAATGTGGGATAAAATTGAGGTGATTGACTACACATTTAGAATAATTAAAAAGTGACTTGTTACTTTTATTTGGTAATTTAATTTCCACGTTATTTTCTATTAGGTAATTTTAAGGTCAAATGAGTAATTTTCATTTACTTAATTACAAAATAATTAATTTAATCTTAACAATGAAACACACGATGAAATAAAGATAATAAAATAATTTAAAATCTAAAGAAAGAAAAAAAATATAAAACTAAGGAAAATGTGGATGTTGAGACAGTTGTGATTAATAATTTCACTAATTGTCACTTAATTAATTTCTCCACATGTAAATTAACAAGTTAGTCACTAAGTATGTTAGACCTGATTTTCATATTTTAACTAATTATCGCTCTCGAGTGAAATTGGTCATATTCAACTGGTTTAACATAATATATCTCTATATCGATTAAGCATTAACTCTTTGTAAAAATAGTTCAACGGGCCACTTAGGATTAGCAGTATATCTCAATTTTTTACAAGAACCTATGGGTATTTACTACTAGTCTAAAATGTACATATTCTCTCAAAAATTGCACAAATCACTCAACACAATCACTTATTGGCCAAATAAATGAATGGTATGAAATACAATAATAGGTACACATAAATTTGAGTACTTTAACATTAAAGAGCAAATATTAAAAGTAATAAAGTTAGGTTAAACTACATAATAAATCCCAACACAAAAAAACTCAGCTCATTTTGTTTAGATGATAAAAAGAGATTATATATAGAAATACATTACAAATTGAAGAAAATAAAGGATAAAATACAAGACTAAAGATAAACTCCGTCTTTTGGTTGGATTGTTGAAGGTAACAATGACTTGATCTTGAATTTTCCTCGAACTCTCTCCACTTTCTTGATTTTTCATCCTTATTTGTACCCTAGTTCTTGCCTTTTTTCCTCCAAAACGAGTGTGAAAATAGAGTGAATGAAGAATGGGGCCCATAATTGAATTTTTGCTTAAATACACCCTAAATCGTCCCCAAGAAATTGTACAAAAAAACCCCCAAAAGAAACAGAAAATTACAAAACGGACATGGCATTTTTGTCCATACGATAAACAGCGCACGTGCACTACAGAGCCCAAACCTTTGGGCTGAAGGCTTTTCCCATTTGTATAGAAGAAAAAGCAACAGAAATTGGTCAGAATAGATTAAAACAGTGGGCTCATAGTGTATTTAAATATTGCAAAAAATGGCAGGCCCCACCTGCTTATGTGTGGTCTGGTGTTTCTGTGGTGTACAGTTTCTATACTCCCAATAGAATTCTGGGTTGAAACAACTCGTGTGGACGCTCTGTTGCCCAAATTAGTTTCCCTATTTCATTGAAGTCCTTGCAATATTTGCATGTCAGGTCCTCAACTTTAATCTTGCACATTTGGTGCTCAAATCTTGACTTTTATTTCTATTATGCCCTCCGTAATTGTATTCAAAGTTCTTCAAGTTTCAGTATTTTACACCTTGGAGCCCAAGTTTAAGCTTTTGTGCACTTTTAGTCCCCTTCTCTTCCTTTTTGCCTTGCTATTCCTCAATTGGGGTTTTTGCCCAATAAAAGCAATAATTTCATAATTGTGATTAGAAATTAGCTCATTTAATCAATATTAAGCTCATTTAAACATTTAATAAGTGTGTCTAAATACACTAATCAGCAAAAACTCCACCAAAGCCTAGGTGGAGTTTCCATGCCTCCGCCTCAAGCCGATGGACAATCTGGATTCCTGAACCCTATTTTATTAATGAAAGAAAAATACACATAGGAAGGGGGCATGAATCTTACCTCCAGAGGTACAATTGAGGGAGAATATGTCATATCACAAATAAAGGATATGAATGCTCTAAGTTAAAAGCTGCAGAATTATGGAGAAGGTACAAATTAATCTCCAAGTATAGCTTTAGGCACAATAGTGTGCACTTCTTAAACAAATTTATGATTATTTTCTTGAATATCTTAAAACAAGACTAAATTTTGTAGATACACAAGGAAATACGAGAAAAAATTAAAATTTCGCTATAAATAATAACATCAATAGGATTTTTGTACTGCTCTTTGAACTATGATACGTGCCATTTTTATTTTCAAGCTTATATTATGGTGGAATGTGACTATGTGATATGTTGCTCATTAGTGATTCATTTTGAGAAGAATGCATATTGTATAGCATCTTAGTACACCAAAGATCGGGATCAAGGCCAAGAAGGAAGAAACGTAGTGGCCAAATGATTGTATATGAATCTAAAGCCAAATAGATGAAGTGTCAAAGGCGTACTAAGACTTCAAGTTAATTCACTTTGTACTTCATGTAGATGTGTACAACATCACACGAGTACATCTCCACTCAGCGAACTAGAAATTTTCATCTCTTAAAACTTTTTTGTAGGTAATTATAAATAGGTACTTACTCCATAACAACATTCAACGGGTGGGCCTTACTCCCTGATCGACTTCAGGTCGCGTTAGGTCGCTATTACAAACGTGTCATCCTATGAAGTATACAGACATTGATATTGCACTGGGAGATAACAAGGGACTACGCACGTATCTTAGATTCCTTATGATTCTCTTAGTTACCCATATAGCAACAAATCTTTAACCGTATCCACTGGTGATAAATCCAAGTCAAACTTCGTTGCAAAATGATCCCAGACCATTCCATCCAATATATGCTTTGGATGTTTACTGTGATGTTTTGGTTGTGGGGATTTGATGAGAGGTTTTCCGATTTGGGGGTTCTGTTGACATGGAATGGAACCATATGATTAGAAAGGGATACGTACCTTATAAGAGAGAATAGGATGTAATTAAATAGTTACAAAACAGGAAAATCAAGAAATGTCAAAAGGCAAGATTGTTCAGATTACATATAAAAACGGTTTTCCCTAGAGAGGAACAAGTCAAGGTTGTCTTAGATCTTTCTTCAAATTATTTCATTAATATGTAGTTCATGTTTTGAGGATATGTGCAATCAACTGTATAACAGCAGTGACGATTTGTTCAGTGATTGCTTTATTGGTACATAGAAAGATAAAAGCAGAGTTTTCTAAATTCTGGCTGAAGGAAAAGCCTGCCTTCAGATACTATATATAACATTTGTGATCATTTATACATATCAAAAGCGAATAATTGTTCCTTTCGGACAATGTTATCCAGCCAATTATGAACCAAAAAAAAAAAACAAGTATTTTTCTATCAACCCCTACAATTGTAATACCGATGGACTGGCGAAAAGGGGTCTTTTCACAGCTTTGCTTAAATGCAAAACTTTAAACTTACAAAAAACCTTGCACAATCAATGTCAAAACGATGTTGAATTATAAACAAAAAAAAGGAATATGGGGTTGTTATGGATTAAAACCAAAAGAATTATTAACCCAGTCTGCCATCCCGATTGAGGTCCTCCCAACGAATTTCTTCACCACATTCCCCACATACAGTGCTGCATCCCCTTTTTGTACCTTGACTCCTCAGAGTCAGCAAATGTGAAAGGTTCGTGCACTTACGAAGCACCATACGATTTCGTATACGCTCCATGGTTTGTGTGAGCTTGTCATTCTTGGGACCAAAGGTAGAAGGCATGCGTTTTCGGTCCAATGCAGATCCAGCAACAAAGGTTTGCTGCTCCAAGGCGCATTCATCTGGCAAACCTCGTCGCACCTCCTCCCATTCAAGGGTTTTCCGATATACTTCCCATGCCATGTCCTGTTCCTCTTTCGAGAGCTTTTCGTCTTCATTTTCTTGAAGGAGAGTCTCGTGCTCATGGTAGTTTGAAATCCATCTAAAAGTAAAACTATCTGGTTAGACAAATTACGAGATAAAAGCACGTATATATCAAAACAGCAGCATTATTAAATAAATCCAAATCTACTCCATGACTAAATAAAGGCTGATATATAAAATGGAGACAATTATTAGAACAAGGTATTTTATTTGTTTGCTCAGATAGGAAATGCTTCTGTTGCATGTAATTACTCTTAATAAATATCCAGGAAACATTGTTATCCTTTTTATTAAAGATCAAGTATTCATTAGCAGCTGCCAGGGACGAACGGTTCAACTTGAAAATTTGCCAACCCAAATCAGGTAGTGGAATCTAAATGGTATTAGAAAGTGAAGCCATGTGGTTCTCAATCAAATCTCCAGTTTAAGGATGGCTATATAAAAACAGATGTTCCTTAGGTAAGGATGGGACACATGACATGAGATATGTGTACCTAAGTTCTTGCGTTGAGGTGACTTCGAGGATTCAAAGAGAGCATATTAAAATCATGCAGTTATCATTTGTATACAGAAATAATGAGCTCAAATATATTTGTAAACAGAACTTCAGAGGAGAATCTAGAAACCGCCATAAACAAAATCCTAATGTAAGGTAAAAATCTAAAATTACCATGGATTACTGAAATCACAAAACGTGCCAAAAACAGTCCCTACGCCTTGGAAAAATAATTAAAGCGAACATTTGACATACACCAGAGTATTGACCACGACTTGGCTAGATTTTGCTTTGGGTCCTAGGATGGTCCTTTAAGGCCAAGTATGTCCACCTTTTGTGGGCTGCATAGAAGTTGGAAAACACAATGTAGCTGGTACTGAAAACTTTGCACTGCATCATCCAATCCGATAACATTATCCCAATACCCTTCTCTATTAAACATTTGGCATTATTAACAGAGGTTGAACTGTACATGGTTGTGCCTCAATTATTTATTGTAGCGTGTGTTATATAGCTGTAATGATCAACAATGCATGAGGGAGGTTTCCTGAAAGTTTATAGATCAATGAAGAGTTTGTTGGGCAATGTGTTGATAAGAATATTATGGTTAGGAATTAGCAGCTTCCAATACTGATAATGTGACTGGAATATGACATATATAACAAGAAAAAGGAGCTGATGATGTACTAAAATTGTCACCAAAATGTTTTCAAGAAAATATATTCTGCTAGCACACATGAATCCGATTTTTAATATTTAACCTCAAAAATCAAGGAACTCTAGTAGCACATTTCATACTACCATGATAAAAGGCCAAAGTACAGAAGGGACAAACCAGAATGCATGTTAATGCAATTTGACAGAAAGAGAAAGGAGCCTATACAAAAGACAAAAACTGGTGTAAACAAAAAGAGAAGGAAAAAATTGTAAATTATGTAACAAAGAAAACCATTGATCTTAACATGTCAACGTGGATTATTGAGGTAACAAGTAAATTTGTTGCTACGTGTCAAGGTGATGAGAGAGGCAATGAAAAGATAAACAAATTTCTAAGGGATGAAAATCTAAGATCAAAGTTTGAAATATGAAATGAATCCATTATAGCTGACTGCAAGCATCACAAGTTGCATCAATCCAACTAGAGCAAAACAAGCTAGAAGTGATCCCTACATAGATTTTCTTCTCCAGCGATGCTCGTATGGTTCTAGCTTTTGACTAACCACTTTCTTTCACTTCTCATTCGGGTGAGTTTCAGTTTAACTCCATTAAATAGAAAAAGAAAACTGTTGGCAGTGTTGATGTTTTTCTGAACCTTCGGAAACCAATCTGTATCTTAGGAAATCAGTACAACTGTAATATTTCAAACTTATAGTTCAATCAGTTACTGTTAGGTTAATCCCTTGATTGAAGGGATTGATAGAATTTTTTCTTTTCCAAATTAAGTGATATGTGCTTTATATATATTCACTCTGTTTTGATAATAAGAATTCTCTTTTCACCACATGGTATCAGTGTCTTCGCTCATTGGGAATTCTGCTGATTTTATTTTACAGCATCCATTGCTGAGATTTTTAGAAAAACCACATGTCCTTCATTGCCATTTTTATGTTCCATACTCCCTTTTCAATATGCCTAAAATAATTGGATATTAACCCTTTAGTCACAGCCACTTAAACTCTTCAAATTCAACCATCAGCAATCCAATATAAACAAGAGGAGTACACTAGAATCCTCAAGTCGTGTAGGCAGGACCACAATGCAGAGACAGGTAAGAATGAGTTTTCCAGACTACCTAGCAGTGGTATGCATACTGCAAGAAACCTAGTCTTATGGAAGAGAATTGTAGGAAACTTCATGGGAATCACAGGGAATTGGTCAGAATGATGGCTTCAAGGGCGGACAGAAGTAAAGTCAAGACACACTGGACAAATTGTGGGAGATTATTCTCCCAAAAAATTTAGACTGTTTGATGCCTAATAAAAACAGTTTTGAAATAGTGATTTTTTGGAGAATGTTGGTTAAAAAGTAGGAAAAAGTTTTGGATTTACGTGCAAAATATTTTATTGTAAGAATATGTAGTTGAAAATGAATTTTAGAAAAAACGTTTTTGGAGAATGGTAGATATACAGAGGCTTAGTGTGACATAAGTACCGTGGAACCGAGCAAAGAAGAGATCGAGAAACTATCAGGATCGTTCTCTTTGTCCCAAACATGTAAGTATCATGTTTCTTATGCTCTTAAGTGCATTACACACATATTTTTCTAGTTCTTGGGTCATTGACTTGGGCAATAGACCTCATGACCCACTCCTCACATCAGTTTATTACATATAATCCATCTCCTGGGAATTGGAAGATTAAAGTTGCCGAGGGATCTTTAGCAACTGTTGCTGTTCAAGGGACAATCAATCTGACCCCTTATCCTTCATTAAAAACGTGTTAAATGTTCCTAAATTATCAGACAACCTCCTGTCTGTCATCAAATAACTAAAGACTTGCATTGTAGCGTAACGTTCTTTCTTCATCATTGTATATTCCAATACCAAGTTACTGGACGGCTAAATGGACATGCAAAGGAGAGGATGTACTCTATTTTCTTTGAGATAACTAATGACAAGGGTGACAAATTCCCACTTTCATACCTACTAGAAAGTTTCACATCAAAAGAAAGATAAAATATGGCTTAATCACCTTCATCCTGAACATCCACATTTTAGGTTACTCAAGAACTTGTATCCTTCACTGTTTAGAATTTTGGTGTCAACAGCTTGCATTGTGATGTTTGTGAGTTTGGAAAACATCATCGAGTTTCATTTCCTTCAAGTAATACTAGATCATATCATCCTTTTACTTTAATTAATTCTAATATTTGGGGTCTGTCTAAAGTTCCTAACATCTCAGGTGCTAAACGGTTTCTGCTATTCATTGATTACCACAGTAGAGTAACTTGGATTTTTCTCTAAAAACAAAAATCAGAAGTGAGCCACATTTTCCCGTATCTATAACATGATCAAGAATAAATTTGGGGTTTCCATAAAGAGCATTAAATCTGATAATGTAAGGGATTACTTCAAGCAAAACATGTCACTATTTCTCCAAAAAGATGGTATCATTCACCATAATCTTGAAGTTCTAGGGCTCTTTTGTTTCAAACCAGTGTTCCCAAGTCATATTGGGGTGAAGCTGTGTTTTAATGGCAACCCATTTGATAAATATGAATGCCTTCTATAGTTTGGGTTTCAAGATGTTGACCAATGATTTAATATAACTCCACTTGTTTTGATTATAACAAACAATACACTTATATTTCTAACAAGTTTTGTTTGTTGAGCTTTTTATGAATATATCCCCTAATCGTCATCAGTTGAAGAGCGTGCAATCGAAAGAGATTCGAGGAAAACAAGAAGAACCTTGAGGACTTATATTTAGAAGTTATTTATCAAAACCTCGTTTACATGTAAAGCTATACTCATCAATTCTTAGCAAATAATATAAAGCTCGAACCACATTTCATAACTTATCACTTGCACAAAAACGTTTTAGTTTTGAAAAATGAATATCTCGTTATAAAGTTTAATTATAAAACTTATAACTTTCTGTCCAACCGGTTGACCGGTATGCTCGACNTAACAAGTTTTGTTTGTTGAGCTTTTTATGAATATATCCCCTAATCGTCATCAGTTGAAGAGCGTGCAATCGAAAGAGATTCGAGGAAAACAAGAAGAACCTTGAGGACTTATATTTAGAAGTTATTTATCAAAACCTCGTTTACATGTAAAGCTATACTCATCAATTCTTAGCAAATAATATAAAGCTCGAACCACATTTCATAACTTATCACTTGCACAAAAACGTTTTAGTTTTGAAAAATGAATATCTCGTTATAAAGTTTAATTATAAAACTTATAACTTTCTGTCCAACCGGTTGACCGGTATGCTCGACCGAAAGATGTTTCGGTCGATCAAACAAAGTGTCAGTCGAAACTCAAACGGTTTTATTTTTACAACGGCTATATTATACTTCGGTCGACCGAACTAACTTAATCAAAAATGACTGATTCTCAACATTTTTGCTCTATGAATATCCATCTCTTTTGCATTCAATACTTACCAACTTAAAAGAGATTTTGAAGAGCTCATTTATTGAAAATCTTGAAATTACTTGAGTTTAAATTTCATTTCATTTATTACAAAAAAATTTCTTGATTAATACAACCTATTTTCACTCATCAAGAAATATTTCTAGCAAAGAACTTTTCACAAACTTCATATATTCTTCATTCTTGATAAAAGTTTCTTTGTCAACACTTTGATTTAAAGTGTAAATCTCTCTTCATACTTCAATTGTATTATTTGTCAAGAGAGATCATAGGTTGAGAACTTTGATACAAAACTCTAATACTTGACTTGATTATATCATTTGTTAAGAGAGTTCTTCCAATTGTAAAACTATCATTTATACTTCGGTGGTTTCGAGAGCCTTGTGAAAACTCGATTGTTGTTAAGGATAGTGTTCCTTGTTGTAAGTCACATAAGGATAAGTGTTCTTGTTGTAAGTCACTTAAGAATGAGTA